>CAMZMU010000119.1:10818479-11097179 GCA_947311845.1 Poa pratensis | reverse complement strand
GGTTGGAGGAGTGTCAACTATAAAGAAACTAAAATACATGTGTAAACAAAAGAGAAGAGGGATGATCTAACTTGCTGGTAGAGATAACGTCCTTCATGGGAGCCGCTCTTGAAAGTCTGGTTGACAAGGGGGTTAGAGTGCCCACTACCATTCGTTGACAACAACAAACACCTCTCAAATACTTATTTTGTGCTCTCTATATGCTTTCGAAAACTTAAAAAGCTCTAGCACATGATTTAATCCCTGCTTCCCTCTGCGAAGGGCCTATCTTTTACTTTATGTTGAGTCAGTTTACCTACTCCTTTCTACCTTAGAAGCAAACCCGTGTGTCAACTTTGTGTGCATTGATTCTTACAGTTTACTTATTGCACTTGTTATATTGCTTTATGTTGACAACTATCCATGAGATATACATGTTACAAGTTGAAAGCAATTGCTGAAACTTTATCATCCTTTGTGTTGCTTCAATGCCTTTTACTTTGAATCTATTGCTTTATGAGTTACCTCTTATGCAAAACTTTTTTATGCTTGTCTTGAAAGTACTATTCATGAAAAGTTTTTGCTTATATGATTCATTGTTTACTCTTTATCTATTTGGTAGCAAACTATAGACCATTGCTTTGAGTCACTTCATTCATGACATGAGCCTTGCAATATATTGATCAAGATTGTGTGAAAGCATGTCTCCTCAGAAATTATTTGTTGTTATCGTTTTACCTACTCGAGGACGAGTAGAACTAAGCTTGGGATGCTTGATACGTCTCCAACGTATCCATAATTTCTGTTGTTCCATGCTTATATTATACCATTTGCTACATGTTTTATATACACTTCATATCACTTTTATGCATTTTCTGGGACTAACCTATTAACAAGATGCCACAGTGCCAGTTCCCTGTTTTCTGCTGTTTTTGGTTTCAGAAAGTTACTTCTGGAAATATTCTCGGAATTGCACGAAACAAAAGGCCAAGTCCCTATTTTTCCAACACGTACACGGAGTCCGAAGGAGAGACGAAGGGGAGCCACGAGGTGGCCAAACCACCTGGCGGCGCGGCCCCACCTTCTGCCGCGCCAGCCTGTGGTTTGGGCACCTCGGGGGTCCGCCGACATCGCCCCTTCGCCTATTTATTCCCCGAGACGTGAAAACCCTAAAACACCGAGCCTTTCATCCAGAACATATTCGCTGCCGCCGCCGTCGTCAACCCTAACTCGGGGGTTCTGAAGCTCTTCCCGGCACCCTGCCGGAGAGGGGAATCATCACCGGAGGGCTCTACATCGCCATGCCCGCCTCCGGAGTGATGCGTGAGTAGTTCATCCTTGGACTATGGGTCCATAGCAGTAGCTAGATGGTTGTCTTCTCCACTTGTGCCATCATGTTTAGATCTTGTGAGCTGCCTATCATGATCAAGATCATCTTATTGTAATGCTACATGTTGTGTTTGCTGGGATCTGACTTATATTGATACCTATGTGGAGCTGAATATTATATTATCATGTCTATGTCATTTGTGATCTTGCATGCTCTCCATTACTTGTTGAAGCCTTGGCCAAGTGAATACTTGTGACTCCAAGAGAGGGTATTTATGCATGATAGTTGGGTTCAAACTCTATTTAACTGGGATAGTGACAGCAAGTTCTAAGGTTGTAGATGTGTTGTTGCCACTAGGGGTAAAACAACAATGCTTTATTCAAGGATGAATGTATTGTTTACATTATGCACATTACTTAATGCAATTATCTGTTGCTTGCAACTTAATACTGGAAGGGGTACGGATGTTAACCGAAAGGTGGACTATTTAGGCATAGATGCATGCTGGATAGCGGTCTATGTACTTTGTCATATTGCCCAAATGAATCTCATAGTAGACACCACAACTCGCACATGCATGTTATATGCACTTATCAATTGTCAATTGCCCAGCTGTAATTTGTTTACCCAGCATGTTAGTTATCTTATTGGAGAGACACCACTTGTGAACTGTGGACCCCGGTCCATTCTTTTACATCTGAAATACAATCTACTGCAATCATTGTTCTCTACTGTTTTATGCAAACAAACATCATCTTCCATACGATACGTTTAACCCTTTGTTTTCAGCAAGCTGGTGAGATTGACAACCTCACTGTTAAGTTGGGGCAAAGTAATTTGATTGTGTTGTGCAGGTTCCACGTTGGCACCGGAATCCCTGGTGTTGCGCCGCACTACACTCCTTCACCAACACCTTCGA
The DNA here is from genome assembly GCA_947311845.1 of Poa pratensis. Lineage (NCBI taxonomy): Eukaryota > Viridiplantae > Streptophyta > Magnoliopsida > Poales > Poaceae > Poa > Poa pratensis. The sequence continues at coordinate 11,094,951 of CAMZMU010000119.1, read as the reverse complement.
AGCAACCTCGTTTTCCTACTGGTTCGATAAACCTTGGTTTCATACTGAGGGAAAACTTGCTGCTGCACTCATCATACCTTCCTCTTGGGGTTCCCAACTGACGTGTGACATTACACGCATCAAGCATAGTTTCTGGCGTTGTTGCTGGGGAGATATTCCCTCGTCAACTTAGCGCTAGCAATGAGTCACGAACGGATGATATTACCCAAGTAACTCCAGAGGAAAACAACCTGCTTACTGCACCCTTCTCTAAAGAAGAGATAAGTAAGGCGGTTTTCCAGATGGAGCATAATAAGGCACCCGGGCCGGATGGATTTCCAGCTGAATTTTACCAGCATTTTGGGAAACCATTAAGCCTGATCTGTTAGAGCTATTCAGTTGTATGCATGCTGGACAACTCAAATTGTTCCGCCTAAACTTTGGGGAGATTGTCTTGTTACCTAAGATTCAGGGGGCTGAGAGGATACAACAGTATCGGCCTATATGCCTCCTGAATGTTAGCTTCAAGATCTTTACAAAAGTAGCGACCATTAGGTTGAATTCTGTAGCTGATAATGTGGTAAAACCTACCCAAACTGCCTTTATGCAAGGGAGGAATATCCTAGACGGTGTTATGGTGTTACACGAGACCGTACATGAATGCATACGAAGAAATTTAATGGGGTAATTTTCAATATCGATTTTGAAAAAGCTTATGACAAAGTGAAGTGGCCTTTTTTGTTACAAACTCTGAGAATGAAAGGTTTCTCGGAGGTTTGGTGCGAATGGGTACGCAATTTTGTTGAGGGGGGGTAGTGTGGCGATAAAAGTCAATGATGACGTCGGCCACTACTTCCAAACAAATAAAGGTTTAAGACAAGGAGATCCATTATCGCCTTACTATTTAATATAGTGGCAGATATGTTGACCATCATGATTGAACGTGCATGGACGGATGGCCAAACTGAAGGTGTAGTTTCACATCTTGTTGATGGTGGACTTTCTATCCTTCAATACGCGGATGACACAATTCTTTTTATGGAACATGATCTTGATAAAGCGACGAATCTGAAATTGATTTTGTCAGCATTCGAGCAATTATCAGGATTAAAATCAATTTCCATAAAAGTGAATTGTTTTGCTTCGGAGATGCACAGGACGCAGCTGCTCAGTACGCTGATATATTCGGTTGTGAGCAAGGTCAATTTCCTATAATGTATATGGGAATACCAATTCATTATCGGAAACTGACTAATGCGGAATGGAGACATGTCGAGGAGCGTCTCCAAGCGTGGCTATCTAGTTGGAAAGGCAAATTATTGTCCCTTGGAGGAGGCTGGTTCTCATTAATTCAATAATTACAATATGATACTGTATATGATATCCTTCTTCCAGTTACCAAAAGGTGTCTTGAATAAATTTGATTACTTTCGATCAAGATTTTTTGGCAAGGGGATGGTGAGAAAAAGAAATATCGACTGGCTAAATGGGATGTAGTTTGTCGACCAAAAGACCAAGGAGGACTAGGTATCCATGATCTCTGTATCAAGAACACAGCCCTCCTAGGGAAGTGGCTGTTTAAGTTGCTAACTGAGATGGTATTTGGCAAACTCTACTTAAAAGAAAATACATTGGCACAAAAGCGCTATCACAGGTGGTGTGGAAATCTGGTGACTCGCACTTTTGGGCCGGCCTAATGGCGACTAAGAAACACTTCTTTCGCTTTGGCGTATTTAATATTAAGAATGGCACGGAGATCAGATTCTGGGAGGACAAATGGTTAGGAAACACCACCCTCCGGGAGCAGTATCCGGCCCTATACAATATTGTACGTCACAAAGGGGATACTATAGCTACTGTTATGCAGAGCTCACCACCTAATGTGACGTTCAGACGAGATTTATTTGGACCGAGATTAACCTCTTGGAATGCCTTGTTGGCAAGGTTGGCATCTGTCCAACTGACACAAGGTCACGATGAATTTCATTGGAATTTACGCGAGAATGGGAAATTCTCAGTAGATTCTATGTGTAGGGCGCTTGTACATTCTGACATTCCAGCCGATGATAATAAAAAATATGGCAAATGAAGATTCCACTAAAAAATAAAATATTTACGTGGTATCTTGATACGTCTTCAACGTATCTATAATTTCTTATGTTCCATGCTAGTTTTATACCAATAGCTACATGTTTTATTCACACTTCATAGCATTTTTATGCATTTTCTGGGACTAACCTATTAACAAGATGCCACAGTGCCAGTTCCTATTTTCTGCTGTTTTTGGTTTCAGAAAAGTTGTTCTGGAAATATCCTCGGAATCGGACGAAACAAAATCCCAGATGCCTATTTTTCCGACACGTACACGAAGTCCGAAGGAGAGATGAAGGGGGGCAGCAGGGCGCCGTCCCCACACAGTGGCGCGGGTGGGCCCCTTGCCGCGCCACCCTATGGGGAGCGGGCCCCACGCCTCCACTGACGTTGCCCCTTCGCCTATAAATTCCCCCAGACGTGAAAACCCTAAAACCGAGTCATATTCCACCAAGGGTTCCGCAGCGCCGCCGCCATCGACGACAAGTTTCGGGGGACAGAAGTCTCTGTTCCGGTACCTTGCCGGGGCCATCTCCATCGACTCCACCGCCATCTTCATCGCTGTTGCTGCCTCTCATGATGAGGAGGGAGTAGTTCTCCCCGAGGCTGAGGGCTCTACCGGTAGCTATGTGGTTTATCTCTCTCTCCCATGGTGTGATCTTTATGTGATCATGAGCTTTGTAATCTAGTTGAATAAGTAGATGTTACTCTTTATCTATTATGCCACTCTAGAGGTTACTTTAATATGAACTCCGGGGTCACTATCCACGGTGTGAAGGTGACAGTGTGCGCATCGTGTGTGACTCCTTTATGACGTTGTGGCGTTTGTTTACTCCGACTTGAGGTGTGCTTTTGCAGCCCTACGCAATGAATGGTGTTCGTTATCCAACAAGAGAGTGTTTGAGAGTAGCATTTATTTATTCAATTATGATGTCATTGTTGAGAGTGTCCACTAGTGAAAGTATGATCCCTAGGCCTTGTTTCTAAGCATTGAAACACCGTTTACAACAAGTTCTGCTACATGTTTGCTTGCTGCCATTTTTTTCAGATTGCAATTACCACTTATAATCATCCATATTACTTGTGTTTCACTATCTCTTCGCCGAACGTGCACCTATACATCTGACAAGTGTATTAGGTGTGTTGGGGACACAAGAGACTTCTTGTATCTTAATTGCAGGGTTGCTTGAGAAGGATATCTTTGACCTCTACCTCCCTGAGTTCGATAAACCTTGGGTGATTCACTTAAGGGAAACTTGCTGCTGTCCTACAAACCTCTGCTCTTGGAGGCCCAACACTGTCTACAAGAACAGAAGTGTGCGTAGACATCAAGCTATTTTCTGGCGCCGTTTCCGGGGAGGTAAGTGTTGTAGGGTATCTCCTTTAGATTATGCAATTATTTATTTTTGTCTCTTGTTTTTATTTTCACTAGTTAGGTGTAACCTCCCAAATTTGTAACCCAGCTTTATTAGTCAATTTCTCCCCTCTCCCCTCTCTGGCCCATCCCAGCCTCACCATTACCCCCGCACTTACCCGCCGCCGTTTCCCCGTGTTTGGTGCACAGACGCGGAGCAGAAGGAGCACCGGAGTTGCAGCACGGCCGCGGAGGTGGAGTTGCTCGTCGTCGCCGCCAGAAGCTTCCCCAGCAAGCACACCTCATCCCAGCAACTTCCCCACGATCTCCGCCATCGATCCACCTCTTTCCGCAGCCTCCCGAGCCCTAGGTGAGTTTCCCCGTGCTTCTCGCCGTCGCCGGAGCCGCGGCGCCGCCCGTCTGAGGTCGTCGATGACCGCGAGCTCCAGGCGCCGTTCGATCGAAGATCAACGGTAGCTTACGGTTCGCGTAATCAGTCGCTGACTGGTGGACCCCACCCGTCAGCATTTTAAATTTAAAACGCGCGCGCGGAACGTTCCGTTGAGTCACTGACGGGCGGACCCCACCCGTCAGGGTTTTCTTCTTTTCCAGCGTTTTAGAATTTCCAAATTCCACTACTTTTCAGTACTGGTTCCAGATTAGAAATTCAATAACTTGAGTTCTAGAAGTCCAATTAAATCAAACCAAACTGCTCTGGAAAGCTTATAAAATTCTTTAACTCCAAAGTGGTCTCATCTCATTTAATTAAATAATAAAAATGCAATAATAAAAATGCTCCAGAAGGTTTAAAACACCAAACCCTTTGTTTCTGGAGTTACATTAATCCAAATGACTTCAAACAAATTTGGTAGCTTTGTATTAGGATCCTTTAGCTCACCAAATTTTGGTATAATTAATTGAGTGGTCTAAAATCCTTAGCCTTTGGTTGAACTTCAGTGCACCCTTCTGCACTAAACCAATTAGTGTGATTTATTAGTAGGTCCAATTAAACTCAAACCAATTTTGTTAGATCACTTACAACCAAGGTTAGTTATCCCTAAAAGGATTTAATTTTTGGAGCAACCTAATTTGTTTGGTAGCTAAAACTTGATTAAAAACCTTCTGAACTAAAACCAATGTGTAGGGAGTTTGGTAACTCCAAATGACCCCAATCCAATTGGGTGATCTTCTACACATCAGTAGCTACCCATAGAATTTTAGTTTGAATTTTTGTGACAAACATAGATTAATGGTGAATTAATTGGTGTACAACTAGTTTCTGCCTTAGTTTGAAAATAACTAAATAAAGATTAATTCAATTAAAATTAAAAACCATCTTGTGTTGCTTGATGTGTGCAGTAGCTAATTGTGGCATTTATGATTGTAATGCTGTGTTGATGATTGAGCTAGAGTAGTGATGGTTGTTTTGCTTGCTTAAACGTTTAGACGATACCGCTGACGGATTCATCGAGGAAGGAGGTTTTGCTGAACCCGAAGATCAGGACCAGTACCACTTTGTTGAGCAAGGCAAGCTACTTCACTGAGCTTGCATTTATATACCTCTACTTTAATCTCTAGAGTTTTTCAAAAGTATCGATGATTTTGGAAAAACCCCTTTTCAAAACAATGAAAACTATTTTGCCCCCTATGTAGAAATATAGGGTAGTTATTTTACAACTATAGGATGGGAAAAACAATGTTTACTCAAAACCCCTTTGAAAGTACTTGAATGAAGGTGGAGTACCGAAAGGTCGGTATGAAGGTGAAGAACCAGAGAATGGTGTTGTTTCTGGAAAGAAAAATGCACATTGTGTCCTTGTACTTACATCCCCAGCCAAAAATCTGTGCGACCACATTTACCCACATATGGGCAAGGGCGTAGTCATATAATTTGCTCGTGTTAGTACTGGATGCCTCAATAACGAGGAGAACCTCGTTCCATGAGGGGATGGTCTGAGGACCTACCCCCTGACCTGGGTCCTCTTCATTGTAGTCTACCGGAGCCGGTATGAACGTGTCGGAGGAAGAGGATTGAAGGGCTCCCTTGGGTCCGCCGGGCAGAACTACGAGTCCCCACACTTAGTTTCTGAGGATTTGAGTGTCGGTGGAAAGTGTCGTAGCGGCAGGGTCCTATACTAGCATGAGCAAAGGACAGGCTATGGCCGGGAACTCAACTTCGCATACCTCTGGTATGGCGGGACGTGGCTGACACGATGAGTGACCGGATGGGTGTGGGAAAAGCGTACTACCTCTGCAGAGGGTAAAACTATTCGAATAGCCGAGTCCTCGGATATGGACAGTTGGGAAGAACTACTAAGGCCATGTGCAAAGTTTTGCAAACTCTGGAGTTGTGTTGAGGAAATTGACTTGAAAAGGGTTATTTCCCACCTGTACCAATGAGTTGGTACGAGGTGGTGATGGGTTTTGGAACCATAACCAGGTTATGGTTGGATACCGGAGGAGCGGAGAAACAGCTAAAATGGCGTTTTCTTAAAGGATAGTTATAAACTTCTTCTCACCCCCTTTTTATTAAAAAGATTTTTGAGAGTTTTCAAATAAAAGTTTTTAAGGAATAAAAGCTAGTGCTTACTCAAGTTGGGGTAGTTTGCGAGTACAATCAAATGTACTCATATTGGTTTCGTCCCTGGCTATTGTCTTAGCCAGATTTCGAGGAACCCTACGTTGAAGAGGAGTTTGGCGACGTCTATGCGAACTGAGATCTTCATAAGTCAGCTGCCTGTCGGGTGTTGTTAGGATGGATTAGCCCTACTACCGTAGCTTCCGCTGAATAAAGATGATTGGCCCTTGAAGGCACCTATGTATAATTAGGCCTGTATGGCCGGTTTGTAAGACTTTAAACTCGGTATTGTATGGATGTAAACTTGATATTCAGTTCGGATTATGTGCAACGACAGACTGATCACGGGATCGTTGTGTTAAGCATAATCGGGTATTTCGGACGGCTAGTCCGGGGTCCCCACAGAGCTGGTATCAGAGCCATCCTGACTTTAGGAGACCTTAGTTAACATGGGCGTTAGTCAAGGAGTTACAAAAGTTAATTTCTAAAACAAGGAAGTGAAGTATTTTCGAAAATTTCTTATCTCCCCAACCCCCTATTTATTTAAAACCTACACTCATTAAGAGTAATCTTTTCTTGAACCTTAAAATTTTGCACACTTGTTACTCCATTAAGTTTACATTTTGCACTCATGTCCCTTAACTAACTTAAAATTTTGCTTAAACTTGTAGATGGCACCCAACGTCACCGAGTTCGTCCAAGTTAGGAAGGACGGCCTGCTGATGTTCGAGCAGGACTTGTACGAGTTGAGCCAGATTTTGGGACGCCCTGTTCCAGAGTTTGAGGGAACTCAGGTCGATTCCCTCGGTGATGGGAACCTGTCCTGGCTCATCAAGTCGTCCGTCCGAGGCAGGATTCAGCCACCCCGCTCCAAGGACTTGTCTACTCCACGATGGACACTACTTGGGTTGACGGTCTGACCCGAGTTATGCAGAGGCTGCTAGCCCGCCTTTGTGAGGAGCACAAGGACGAGCTGGTTGGCACTCGTTTCCAGTACTTCGGGAGGCGTGACGATGATGGAAACCCCACTTACCCCGCACAGCACACTCTCTTCGGCGAGTACATCACCGACATGGAGGTGCTACTTCACGACACCCAGGAGAACCTGCGCGATGCTAGACTCAAGGTTCACTTCCAGCGTAGCTCCCTCGACGATGCCCGAGTCCGTGAGACCCAGCTGAAGTGGGAGAATGACAATCTCCGCCTGAAGCTGGCCCGTCAGAGGAGGACTATCGTCAGGCTCCGCAAGAAGGTAGCGGAGCAGAACGAGATGATAGACGAGATGGAGCAGCAGGCGAACGAGATGGAGGAGGAGGCGAGGATCTCCGCAAGGAGAACAGTGCCTTCATCAGCGATGATGAGGACTACCTCGAGGAGATGGATTACGAGGAGGAGGACGACGAGGAGGAGTTAGTTGACGAGGAGGAGGAGCCGTCTGAGCCAGTTCTCGAGGAGGAGGATCCCGAGGAGCCACCCTACGACTCAGATGTTGAGATCGTCGAGCCTGAGGTTCCACCTCAGTAGTTGAGCAACGAAGCACTACCTAGGACTGTGTCGACCCCTATGCGAGTAGAGTTTATGTGTTGGTTCCTAGAAAACCATGTTGTATGTACATTAGGTAGTAGGATGTTGTAAGCTTGATGTGTGAACTCCTTGATGTGATGATTGTGTTGAATAAATGTGATGGTCTTGTTTGACTAAGTGTTTCAACCACCCCCTTTGTGACTTCATCGTTAGCCAAAGCCTTTTTGCCTTGCCTCTTATATCTTATCTATTCCAGGATGACGAACACTCGCCACAACCAGCACGCGACACCACCACCCCGCCGGAACCAACGCTGCCCAACTGCTTGCGATCATCATGGAGGATCGCCAAGCTGCCCGGGAAGAGCGTCAAGCTCATCTCGCCGCCCTGCAGCAACTTGCCGCTGCCCACGCCAACCAGAACCACAATGGTGGCAATGGTAATGGCGACGAGGGTGGAAACCAGCTCTACCCTGAGTGACTTCCAGAAGACCACGCCACCTACCTATTCCAAGGGACTTCACCCCCTGGAAGCAGATGACTGGATCCGCACTATTGAGAACGACCTGGAAGTTGCCTCGGTGGGAGAGAATGAGAAGGTCCTGTATGCTACCCACTACCTTGCTGGACCTGCAAGAGCTTGGTGGGAGACTACCAAGACCCTCCAGCACGCAGGTCATGTCATTACCTGGGAGGAGTTCAAGGACAAATTCCGCAAGAAGTTCATCTCTAGCGGTCTTATCGAGAGGAAGAAGGATGAGTTCCGTAAGCTAAGGCAGGGAGGCAGAGATGTGGTCGGTTATCTGGATGAGTTTACCGATCTTGCTCGGTATGCTCCTGAAGATACGACACGGAAAAGAAGAAGATGGAGCGTTTTCTGAATGGACTCCATGATGAGATGCAATGTGCCTTGGTTGTCCAGACTTCCGTGATCTGGAGTCACTTGTGGACAAGGCCATTCAGCTGGAGACCAAGCGCAATCCATGTTTGAAGGCCGAAGAGAAGGATGAATATTCAGGAAGGTTCCAGCAGCCAGAAACCCGCACCTTCCAGCCAGCACCCAAGCCAGTTTATCGACCACCCCCAGCTCCACGTCCCAACTATCCCAACCGTCCCAACAGCAACAACAATGTCCCCCGCCCAAACATCAACAACAACTACCACCCCAATGGCAACAATCGTCCCGGAGGAAACACCCACACTTTTACCCCTGCTGCCAGCGTTGTCTGCTTTGAATGCGGCAACAAGGGTCATTACTCCCGAGACTGCCCCAATCCCAAGAGGAATGCTCCACGCCCCAATGCCCCTGCACCTAATCCTGGACAAGGCCGAAATGGGAATGGAAATGGCAAGAATGCTGCACCCCGTGGCAATGCTGCTGTTGCAGAGGCCGCTCAACCACATGACTGCGAAGCCCAGGAAGCGCCAGATGTTGTGCTGGGTACGTTCCTTGTCAACTCAGTACCTGCAACTGTCCTGTTTGATTCTGGTGCTACCCATTCCTTTGTTACCAAGGAGTTTGTTGTTAAGGGAGGTCTAGTCGGGAGTCTCTTGTCCAAACCCCTGCTTATACAAACCCCAGAGTTCCTAGTAGAGACCAAGCTGTTTTGTCCCGACGTCTCTCTTGAGATCAAAGGAGAAAACTTTCCAGCCGATCTAATCATTCTAGGAACCCAAGGCATAGATGTCATTCTGGGCATGAATTGGTTAGCAAAGTATCATGGTCGTATCGACTGCGCCAGAAGAGCAGTATCTCTCACCACAGACCAAGGAACCGAAGTGGAATATGCACACAAGCCAATCCATCAACCTGTTGTCATGAAGGTATAGCCCGACCAACCTGATGAATCCGTGTTGTCCACCTATTCAAGGATGTTTTCCCGGAGGAATTGCCTGGTATGCCACCAGACCGGGATATTGAGTTCGTGATTGAACTTATTCCTGGAACAGCCCCTATATCCCAGAGACCCTACCGGATGAATCCAAAGGAACTGATGGAATTGAAGAAACAGTTAGCTGATCAGCTCAGCAAAGGTCTGATTCGCCCAAGCGCTTCACCTTGGGGATCACCCATCATCTTCGTGGACAAAAGAGACGGTACCACACGCCTGTGTGTGGATTATCGCAAGCTCAATGATGTAACCATCAAGAACAAGTACCCTGCCCAAGATCGAGGATCTGTTCGATCAGATGAACGGAGCCCGAGTCTTTTCTAAGATCGATCTTCGGACAGGTTATCACCAGTTGAAGATTCGAGAGTCTGACATTCCCAAGACCGCCTTCACCACCCGATACGGATTGTTTGAATACACCGTTATGTCCTTTGGCTTGACCAATGCCCCTGCTTATTTCATGAATCTCATGAATAAGATCTTCATGGATTACCTCGACAAGTTCGTGGTTGTCTTCATTGATGATATCCTTATCTACTCCAAGACGAAAAGAGCATGCTGAACATCTGCGTTAGTTTTGGAGACCCTCAGAGAACACAACTGTATGCCAAACTTAGCAAGTGTGAGTTTTGGCTAAGTGAAGTGGCATTCCTCGGACATTGTGTCTGCAGGAGGAATCTCTGTTGACCCCGAGAAAATCAAAGCCATTCTAGACTGGAAATCACCCACCAGTGTGACGGAAATCCGAAGTTTTCTCGGACTGCAGGTTATTACCGCAAGTTCGTTGAAGGATTTTCCAGTATAGCCAAACCCATGACCCAGTTGTTGAAGAAAGATAAGAAGTTTGAATGGACCCAGAAGTGTGAAGATAGTTTCCAAGAACTGAAAAAGAGACTGACTTCAGCCCCAATCCTAATCATGCCAGACGTCACCAAGAGTTTCGACGTGTATTGTGATGCTTCACGTCTCGGACTTGGTTGCGTTCTGATGCAAGAAGGGAAAGTTGTGTCGTACCTGTCTCGACAATTGCGACCGCATGAAGAGAATTACCCAACCCATGACCTGGAGTTAGCAGCTGTGGTTTTTGCTTTAAAAAAATGGCGACCCTATCTTGTGGGTCATCGCTGTGAGGTCTACACAGATCACAAAAGTTTGAAATACATTTTCACTCAGAAGGAGTTGAATCTGAGGCAGAGAAGGTGGATGGAATTGATTAAGGACTATGATGTCGGAATTCATTACCATCCCGGAAAGCCAACGTAGTTGCCGATGCCTTGAGCCGGAAGCCATGCACCCTGAATACCCTAATCCAAGCAGAGCAGCCAACCTTATTTAAGGAGTTCGAAGATTTCGGACTTGAATTGGTTAGCCATGGATATCTTGCCAACCTAGAGTTAGCCCCAACCCTGATGGATCAAATCAAGAGGCCCAGAAAGGTCATGAGAGTATCGAGGGGATTAAAAAGAAGATATCCCTCGACAAAGCACCTGGTTTTGCCGTAGATGCTGAAGGAGTTCTGAGATTCAAAGGACGCCTGTGTGTGCCCGATGAAAGGAACTCAAGGGTCTGATCCTAAAAGAAGCCCACAATACCCCATACTCGATCCACCCCGGAGGAACCAAGATGTACCAAGATCTTCGTGAGAAGTTTTGGTGGCATGGAATGAAGCGAGAAATTGGTTCTTTCGTGGCCAAGTGTGATATCTGTCAGCGAGTCAAAGCAGAGCACCAGCGCCCTGCAGGATTGCTCCAACCCCTTAAGACCCCCGAGTGGAAATGGGATGAAATTGGAATGGATTTTATCACCGGACTTCCTAGGTCAAACCGAGGCCATGATTCAATCTGGGTCATAGTCGATCGATTGACCAAGGTTGCCCATTTCATTCCTGTCAACACCACTATAGAGGGAACCAGCTAGCGGACTTGTATATTTCCAGAATAGTAAGCCTGCACGGAGTGCCTAAGAGGATTGTATCTGACAGAGGCACGCAGTTCACCTCACGATTCTGGAAAGCTCTTCATGAAGCCCTCGGAACCCACTTATCATTCAGCACAGCCTATCACCCTCAGACCGGAGGACAGACTGAGCGAGTAAACCAGATTCTGGAAGATATGCTTCGTGCATGTGTCCTAGCCTATGGCTCTAAATGGGAAGATTGCCTTCCGTTTGCAGAGTTTTCCTATAACAATAGTTATCAGTCCAGTCTGCAAATGGCCCCATTTGAAGCACTTTACGGCAAGAGGTGTCGTACACCTTTGAACTGGTCCGAGACCGGAGAAGGAAAAGTGTTTGGACCAGATACCCTCCGTGAAGCCGAGGAGCAAGTCCAACTTATCCGTGAACGTCTCAAAACAGCCCAATCCCGTCAGAAAAGTTATGCTGATTCCAAGCGTCGTGATGTCACCTTTCAACCTGGAGATTTTGTCTATCTTCGGGTGACACCACTCAAGGGATGCAACGTTTCCATGTCAAAGGAAAGTTGGCACCCAGATATATTGGACCTTTCAAGATTCTTGCCCGTCGCGGAGAAGTAGCCTATCAGCTAGAGTTAACCCCAGAGTTATCGGAATTTCATGATGTCTTCCACATCTCCTGCTCCGGAAGTGTCTCGAAGTTCCTGACCAGCCAGACGTTTTCAAGAACATTGACCACCAATCCATCGACCTGAACCATGATCTGACTTATCGTGAGAGACCGGTCAAAATTCTCGACGAAGATATTCGTCTCACCCGGAGGAACAAGACCAAGTTTTATAAAATCCAGTGGACTAACCACTCCGAAGAGGAAGCAACTTGGGAACGGAAGACTATCTTAGGAGCGAATTTCCCCACCTCTTTAGCACCTAAGCCCAGCCAATCTCGGGACGAGATTTATTCTAAGGGGGGAGGATCTGTAACATCCCAAATTTGTAACCCAGCTTTATTAGTCAATTTTGTGGGCCAACAAAAACTTTTGTTATTTTTGTGTGTTTGATGTTTGTGCTTGCTTGTGTTGGTTTGTTTGCTAAAACAAAAATGTAAAGAAAAGAAAAGAAACATAATAAAAAGTTCCCACATAAAATCTTGTGACAAAAGTCACACAAAATTCATCCTGTCAAGAAAATAAAATTTTATTTTTAAAACAAGTTCAGAGGGGTGACATGTGATCACTCTCTCTTTGTTCTCATATTCTTTTCCCTCCCAAAAATATTTCTAAAAATCCTAATTTCAAATTCCATTTCTTTCTTTATCTTACCCAAATCACAAAATGTGCCATGTTGCACATATCCAATAAATTCTAGCACCCTACCAAAAATCCATGCTTTATACTTGTGAATCAAGTATGGAATTAAATTCAAGAAATTTGAATTTAATTTTCATTGAGACGATTCATCGAGCACATGGTGGGCACTGCCCGTGTTCATCCTCCGATCCACGAAACCGAGCTCCAATCAGTCGATTGGATGGATCCCTGCATCCATTTCTTGCTCCACACTCTCCCCCTCACTTCCCTCACTTGCCAGAGCACGAAGGGGCGTGCCATTTGGTCGTTTTGCTCGTGGCCGCCGCTGTCCGCACGCCACCGTGCTGTCCACCCCTGGCCGTCGATGAAAACGTGCGGAGGAGGCACCCCGCTGGCCCAGCCCTGCACCACTGCAACCCCTCGCCCCTCACCGCACTCGTCTGGACGGAGGTGACCGCGCCCTGTCACCCTGAGGCGCCGTGCGCCAGCCGCCATGTCAACGCTCGCCAAGCTCTGGCCGCGCGTGGACACCGACGCCGTTCCTCTCCTCCACGCCACCCCAGCTCGCGTGGCTCGTCGCAGACGCGCCTCTGCCACCCAGCAACCTCAGGGACACGTCCCCGTCAGCCCTCGTGGCCTGCAGCAGCCGAATCGATCCGTCCACTCCGCGGACGCGCCATGGACGCCGTGCCGTGTCGAGCTCGCTCTCGCAGCCGCGCGTGCACCCCTCTACCCCTAAACCCTAGCTAGACACCCTACGGTCGTCGCCGTGCAGCACCGCCACCAATGGCGTGCTATCCCCCTCCCTAGACCACTCCTGCGCCCAGTCCACCGCACGCCATGGTTCGGCTATAAAAAGCCACCGCACCCGTGCCTCCACACCTCCCCACCGCTCACTCCAGCACCCCTCCCTCACTCTCCACCCCTCAGTGCACCGCTAGGAGAGCGGTGACGCTGTCCCGCAAGCCCAGGCCGCCTCGAGCGTCCTCGATTTCTCGCCGGAATCGAGGAAGAGGTCGAGCACGGACAGGTCGTTGCTCGCGTCCCCTCTCCCCTCTCTGGCCCATCCCAGCCTCACCATTACCCCCGCACTTACCCGCCGCCGTTTCCCCGTGTTTGGTGCACAGACGCGGAGCAGAAGGAGCACCGGAGTTGCAGCACGGCCGCGGAGGTGGAGTTGCTCGCCGTCGCCGCCAGAAGCTTCCCCAGCAAGCACACCTCATCCCAGCAACTTCCCCACGATCTCCGCCATCGATCCACCTCTTTCCGCAGCCTCCCGAGCCCTAGGTGAGTTTCCCCGTGCTTCTCGCCGTCGCCGGAGCCGCGGCGCCGCCCGTCTGAGGTCGTCGATGACCGCGAGCTCCAGGCGCCGTTCGATCGAAGATCAACGGTAGCTTACCGGTTCGCGTAATCAGTCGCTGACTGGTGGACCCCACCCGTCAGCATTTTAAATTTAAAACGCGCGCGCGGAACGTTCCGTTGAGTCACTGACGGGCGGACCCCACCCGTCAGGGTTTTCTTCTTTTCCAGCGTTTTAGAATTTCCAAATTCCACTGCTTTTCAGTACTGGTTCCAGATTAGAAATTCAATAACTTGAGTTCTAGAAGTCCAATTAAATCAAACCAAACTGCTCTGGAAAGCTTATAAAATTCTTTAACTCACAAAGTGGTCTCATCTCATTTAATTAAATAATAAAAATGCAATAATAAAAATGCTCCAGAAGGTTTAAAACACCAAACCCTTTGTTTCTGGAGTTACATTAATCCAAATGACTTCAAACAAATTTGGTAGCTTTGTATTAGGATCCTTTAGCTCACCAAATTTTGGTATAATTAATTGAGTGGTCTAAAATCCTTAGCCTTTGGTTGAACTTCAGTGCACCCTTCTGCACTAAACCAATTAGTGTGATTTATTAGTAGGTCCAATTAAACTCAAACCAATTTTGTTAGATCACTTACAACCAAGTTAGTTATCCCTAAAAGGATTTAATTTTTGGAGCAACCTAATTTGTTTGGTAGCTAAAACTTGATTAAAAACCTTCTGAACTAAAACCAATGTGTAGGGAGTTTGGTAACTCCAAATGACCCCAATCCAATTGGGTGATCTTCTACACATCAGTAGCTACCCATAGAATTTTAGTTTGAATTTTTGTGACAAACATAGATTAATTGGTGAATTAATTGGTGTACAACTAGTTTCTGCCTTAGTTTGAAAATAACTAAATAAAGATTAATTCAATTAAAATTAAAAACCATCTTGTGTTGCTTGATGTGTGCAGTAGCTAATTGTGGCATTTATGATTGTAATGCTGTGTTGATGATTGAGCTAGAGTAGTGATGGTTGTTTTGCTTGCTTAAACGTTTAGACGATACCGCTGACGGATTCATCGAGGAAGGAGGTTTTGCTGAACCCGAAGATCAGGACCAGTACCACTTTGTTGAGCAAGGCAAGCTACTTCACTGAGCTTGCATTTATATACCTCTACTTTAATCTCTAGAGTTTTTCAAAAGTATCGATGATTTTGGAAAAACCCCTTTTCAAAACAATGAAAACTATTTTGCCCCCTATGTAGAAATATAGGGTAGTTATTTTACAACTATAGGATGGGAAAAACAATGTTTACTCAAAACCCCTTTGAAAGTACTTGAATGAAGGTGGAGTACCGAAAGGTCGGTATGAAGGTGAAGAACCAGAGAATGGTGTTGTTTCTGGAAAGAAAAATGCACATTGTGTCCTTGTACTTACATCCCCAGCCAAAAATCTGTGCGACCACATTTACCCACATATGGGCAAGGGCGTAGTCATATAATTTGCTCGTGTTAGTACTGGATGCCTCAATAACGAGGAGAACCTCGTTCCATGAGGGGATGGTCTGAGGACCTACCCCCTGACCTGGGTCCTCTTCATTGTAGTCTACCGGGAGCCGGTATGAACGTGTCGGAGGAAGAGGATTGAAGGGCTCCCTTGGGTCCGCCGGGCAGAACTACGAGTCCCCACACTTAGTTTCTGAGGATTTGAGTGTCGGTGGAAAGTGTCGTAGCGGCAGGGTCCTATACTAGCATGAGCAAAGGACAGGCTATGGCCGGGAACTCAACTTCGCATACCTCTGGTATGGCGGGACGTGGCTGACACGATGAGTGACCGGATGGGTGTGGGAAAAGCGTACTACCTCTGCAGAGGGTAAAACTATTCGAATAGCCGAGTCCTCGGATATGGACAGTTGGGAAGAACTACTAAGGCCATGTGCAAAGTTTTGCAAACTCTGGAGTTGTGTTGAGGAAATTGACTTGAAAAGGGTTATTTCCCACCTGTACCAATGAGTTGGTACGAGGTGGTGATGGGTTTTGGAACCATAACCAGGTTATGGTTGGATACCGGAGGAGTTCCGGAGAAACAGCTAAAATGGCGTTTTCTTAAAGGATAGTTATAAACTTCTTCTCACCCCCTTTTTATTAAAAAGATTTTTGAGAGTTTTCAAATAAAAGTTTTTAAGGAATAAAAGCTAGTGCTTACTCAAGTTGGGGTAGTTTGCGAGTACAATCAAATGTACTCATATTGGTTTCGTCCCTGGCTATTGTCTTAGCCAGATTTCGAGGAACCCTACGTTGAAGAGGAGTTTGGCGACGTCTATGCGAACTGAGATCTTCATAAGTCAGCTGCCTGTCGGGTGTTGTTAGGATGGATTAGCCCTACTACCGTAGCTTCCGCTGAATAAAGATGATTGGCCCTTGAAGGCACCTATGTATAATTAGGCCTGTATGGCCCGGTTTGTAAGACTTTAAACTCGGTATTGTATGGATGTAAACTTGATATTCAGTTCGGATTATGTGCAACGACAGACTGATCAGGGATCGTTGTGTTAAGCATAATCGGGTATTTCGGACGGCTAGTCCGGGGTCCCCACATTAGGCTTAATGGAAACACACAAAAAAATTAGAGATCTTTATGAACTTTATATTGAATTAGGACATGATGCTTTTAATGAGAAAATTAAAAAAACCTATGGAGGCTTGTTTGCATAATAGTGGTAGTAATGTTATTAGTATGAATTCTTTGAACACCATTATTGCTAATGCTATGGAAAAGTCTAAGCTTGGGGAAGCTAGTTTTTATGAAAATGATCTTTTTAGTTCCCCAGCTTTAGAGGAGAAAATTTGCTCCGATGATAGTTTGTCTCCCATATGTGATAATTCGAATGATGCTTGTGATATTCCAAATCCACCTGTTGAAAGTATTTTTTTTAAATACCTATGAAAATTGTTGAAAGGGTTATGAATGATCAGTATGCAGGGGATGGATCAGTCCATCCAAGTGCTCACTTGTCGAAACTTACATAACTTTGTGAGTTATTTAAGGTTGCAGGTTTATCAAGAGAAAATGTCATGAGGAAACTATTTCCATTTTCACTCAAGGACAAAGCAAAGGAATGGTATAGGCTGCTGGATGAACAACCTTCGAATTGGAAACAGCTTGAATCTCTCTTTTACTCTAAATTTTATCCTCTTCATGAAGTGCATCTAGATAGGAATTACATTTATAATTTTTACCCTCATGATGGAGAAAGCATTGCTCAAGCTTGGGGAAGGCTGAAAACATTTATACTCCAATGTCCTAACCATGAGCTTTCTGAGGAAATAATTGTTACTAATTTTTATGCAAGGCTTTCAGGTCATTACAAGGATTATGTAGATGCATGTTCATGGGTTCTTTCACAAGTAAGAAGGTTGAAGCTAGATGGGATCTTCTTGAAAGAATTCAAAGCAATACTGAAGATTGGGAGAATGACAAAGGTAAAGGATCAGGTATAAACTATGAATAGGAATGCATTAAGTCTTTCGTTGAAACTGCTGGTTTTCAAAAGCTTAGTGCTAATTATGGTCTTGATTCTCAAATTATTGTTGATTGTTGTAGAACCTTTGCTTCTCATATTAATGTTCCTAAAGAAAGTTGGGACATGTATCATGAACCTTTCAAAGACACTTGCATGAAAAATGATATCGTTATTAATGATTGTAATAAACATGCTCAAACTTCTGAAAATACTATTTCCTATAAGCATGTTAATTTTTGTGGAGCACTTAGACCTTCTGAAAAGAATCAAATCGAAGATGAATATTGTATCCATCATAGGAATGAAAAAACTAGAACGTGGAACAGAGCTCTTGATGATCTTGGTGAAAAAGTTTGTGACCTCTATCCTTTTATTTGTGAACTTTGCTATAAAGTGGGTCATTTAAATTTTCAAAGCTCGGGCTATGATAATAGTCTTTCGAATCCTATGAGTACTGCGAGTTTATATTGTGATGACATGATCACTCCTAATCAGCATGATGAACTTACATTATTTTTGGGGCGTGAAGAGTTATCAAGAAAAACTTCTTTGGTAGATATGAGTGCTTTTGATATAAATAGTGTCCTGCATGCATGTCATCTTTATTGTGTTGATAGTTGCCACGCAAATACTTACATACAAAATATTATAAAAGATGGGACTTTACCAAAATATGACAGGACTAATATGTGTTTTGTTCTTATTAATGAAAGAGAAGAATCCTCCCAAGTTTCTTCTGTTGTTTCTAACAATAAACCAGATTATGTGGAGAAGCTTCCTTTCAAACCTCTCCCTCCAAAAGATAAAAAGAAGAGGGGAAGAAGAAGAAGAAGAAGAAGAAGAAGAAGAAGAGGAGGAGTAAAAGGAGAGAGGAAACGGTATCTTCCCCTAAACATATTGCTCCTATTGTAGTTTTTGCTGATGAGTCCGAATTAGATGATGTTCCTATGTCTGTTATTTATTGTAGTGATCATGATTGGGAAAATGAAACTACTTTTGATATTGAAAATCTTTGGGGTACCAATTCTGAAAATGATGATGTTAATAATTGCCATACTATTAGTACTATCCATGTTTCTTCCAATGATGATATGAAAAGCTCTAAGCTTGGGGATGAGGTGTTTGAAAATCCTTTTGCTAGTAATAATTATATATCTGAGACCTCTCCTCCTAGTGATGTGTTTGAAAATCCTTTTGCTACTGCTGATTATATGTTTGATACATCTCCTTTTAGTAAAAGTGATGATATGTTTACAGATGAACACACTTTGGAAGATAACTATTCTATTGCTTATGATGATACTATGCCTCCAGTCTTTGATAATTATTTTAAAGAATACTATGACATAGGTTATAATTACAATCATCCCCATGAAACTTGTCATAGTTATGGAGGGATTACCCAAAACCATCCCTTAATATACAACTTGTTTATCATGTTCGAGTTCTTTATGATGATCCTGCTCCCATTCTTATTAATGAGAAGAACTTTGCTTATGTGGAAAATATTGATACTTTTATGCATATGAATCATGATAAGAATGTTTCATGCGTTGGTTATATTGTGGATTTTATCAATGATGCTACTGAAAGTTTTTATGAGAGAGGGATACATGGCTTCATATATCCCCATAATATTAAGTCTCCTCTCTTTTTGTTGAAATTTTTGAAGTTGCACTTGTTTTGTCTTTCTATGCTAGTAGCTTCATGATTCAATAATTTGTTTTCTTACAAGATTCCTTTGCATAGGAAGTGGGTTAGACTTAAATGTGTTTGGTATTTGCTTTTTGATGCTCTCTTATATTCAACTCTTATACATATGAGAGCATCATCAAAATTTCATGCCTAGCTAAAAGGCTTTAAAGAAAAGCGTTTGTGGGAGACAACCCATGTTATTTTATCTTCTGCAATTTTCTTTTATTTGAGTCAAGGAGCTTGCTTACTTCTGTAACAACTCCTTTGTATCTTTATTTTATCGCATTGTTGTGCCAAGTAAAGTCTCTAGTTGAAATTTGATGCTAGATTTGGATTTCTGCGCAGGGACAGATTTTTTTTCTGTCCACCGTTTTGAGCTGTATTCACTCCAGAAAAATTGAAAATTCTGCAAAAAATCACGCACGATCCTTATATATGTACGCAACTTTCATTAGTTTTGATTTTTCGCATCTGTGCAAGTTAAGTGCCTCGAAAAAATTCGTCTTTCCATACTGTTCTGTTTTTGACAGATTCTGCCTTTTATTTTGCATTGCCTCTTTTACTGTGTTTGGGTGGATTTCTTTGCTCCACAAAACATTAGTGGTTGTAGCTAATGTCCAGAAGCTTTTGTGATGATTGTGTCATTACAGAATATGTGAATTTTTGATTATGCACTAACCCTCTAATGAGAATTACTTTGAGTTTGGTGTGGCGGAAGTTTTCAAGGAGCAAGCGAGAAGGATGATATGATGTGCTCAAGAAGAGTGAAAAGCCTAAGCTTGAGGATGCCCCCGTGGGTCACCCCAGCAATATTTAAGAAGACTCATGCGTCTAAGCTTGGGGATGCCCAAGGCATCCCCTTCTTCATCAACAACTTATCAGGTCATCTCTAGTGAAACTATACTTTAATTCTTCCACATCTTATGCACTTTACTTGGAGCGTCTGTGTGCTTTTATTTTTGCTTTGTTGTTTTTTATTTTCTGAATAAGTTGGATCCTAGCATTCTTGTGTGGGAGAGAGAAACGTTCCGCTTTTTCATGTGAATACTCATATTATTCACTTATATCTTTTGAGTATTCTTATCTCGCTACTGCTATGCTTTTAGCTCCTGTTTTTCATGCATCTCTTTTAGAGCTGTTAATTCTTGTGGAGTAGTATTCTCTTGTTTCATTTGTAAATTACTTGGAGAGTTTTTGTTGAAATAACTTGACTGGTGTTTGGTTGGAACAGAAAATGCAACATGTGGTAGATGGTATATCGAAAAGACACATCTATAGATCATTGTCTTGTTTTATTTGACACTTGGCAATTGTTTTGAGCTCTCAAGTATTTCATGTTTAAGCTCTTGCATCATGTAGTTAAAAGCCTATTAGTAAAGAACTAACGTAGAGCTTGTTGAAATTTGGTTTGCATGATTGGTATCTCTTAGGTCTAGATATTTTCTGGTAAAAGTGTTTGAGCAACAAGGAAAGACAGTGTAGAGTCTTATAATGCTTGAAATATATTTTCATGTGAGTCTTGCTGTACCGGTTTATACTTGTGTTTGCTTCAAACAACCTTGCTAGCTTAAACTCTGTACTGAGAGGGAATGCTTCTCGTGCATGCAACACCTTGAGCCAAAACCCATGCCATTTGTGTCCACCATATCTACCTATTATGTGGTATTTTCTGCCATTCCAAGTAAATACTTCATGTGCTACCTTTAAAATATTCAAAAGCTATTATCCCTTATTTGTGTCAATGTTTTATAGCTCATGAGGAAGTATGTGGTGTTTTATCTTTCAACCTTGTCATTTACTTCTGAGAGAGTTTCACCAATGGACTAGTGGCATATACATCCGCTTATCCAATCATTTTGCAAAAAGAGTTGGCAAAGGGTGCCGAGTCCCAATTAATTACAACTTTAACCGCTTAATTCTCTTCACATTTTTTCCCTGATCCAATCAGTTAAGCAATAATACCAGTGAATAACTGCATGTGTAAACAAAAGAGAACAAGAGGGATGATCTGCCTTGCTGGTAGAAATAACGCCCTTCATGGGAGCCACTCTTGAAAGTCTGGTTGACAAGGGGGTTAGAGTGCCACTACCATTCGTTGACAACAACAAACACCTCTCAAAACTTTATTTTTATACTCTCTATATGATTTCAAAAACCTAAAAAACTTTCGTTGACAAGGGGGTTAGAGTGCCCACTACCATTTAATCTCTGCCTCCCTCTACGAAGGGCCTATGTTTTACTTTATTGTTGAGTCAGTTTACCTACTCCTTTCTATCCTTGAAGCAAACACTTGTGTCAACATTGTGTGCAACAATTCTTATATGTTTACTTATTGCACTTATTATATTGCTTTGTGTTGACAATTATCCATGAGATGTACAAGTTACAAGTTGAAAGCAATTGCTGAAACTTAATCTTCCTTTCTGTTGCTTCAATGCCTTTTACTTAGAATCTATTGCTTTATGAGTTAACTCTTATGCAAAACTTTTTGATGCTTGTCTTGAAAGTACTATTTATGAAAAGCTTTTGCTTATATGATTCAGTGTTTACTCATTATCTATTTGTTAGCAAACTATAGACCATTGCCTTGAGTCACTTCCTTCATGACATATGCTTTACAATATTATTTGATCAAGATTATGTGGTAGCATGTCACCTAAGAAATTATTTGCTGTTATCGTTTTACCTACTCGAGGACGAGTAGAACTAAGCTTGGGGATGCTTGATACGTCTCCAACGTATCTATAATTTCTTATATTCCATGCTAGTTTTATACCAATAGCTACATGTTTTATTCACACATCATAGCATTTTTATGCATTTTCTAGGACTAACCTATTAACAAGATGCCACAGTGCCAGTTCCTGTTTTCTGCTGTTTTTGGTTTCAGAAAAGTTGTTCTGGAAATATCCTCGGAATCGGACAAAACAAAATCCCAGATGCCTATTTTTCCGACACGTACACGAAATCCGAAGGAGAGACGAAGGGGGGCAGCAGGGCGCCGTCCCCACACGGCGGCGCGGGTGGGCCTCCTGCCGCGCCACCCTATGGGGAGCGGGCCCCGCGCTTCCACCGACGTTGCCCCTTCGCCTATAAATTCCCCCAGACGTGAAAACCCTATAACACCGAGTCATATTCCACCAAGGGTTCCGCAGCGCCGTCGCCATCGACGACAAATTTCGGGGGACAGAAGTCTTTTTTTCGGTACCTTGTCGGGACGGGGAAGTGCCCCCGGAGCCATGTCCATCGACTCCACCGCCATCTTCATCGCTGTTGCTGCCTCTCATGATGAGGAGGGAGTAGTTCTCCCCCGAGGCTGAGGGCTCTACCGGTAGCTATGTGGTTTATCTCTCTCCCATGGTGTGATCTTTATGTGATCATGAGCTTTGTAATCTAGTTGAATAAGTAGATGTTACTCTTTATCTATTATGCCACTCTAGAGGTTACTTTAATATGAACTCCGGCGTCACTCTCCACGGTGTGAAGGTGACAGTGTGCGCATCATGTGTGACTCCTTTATGACGTTGTGGCGTTTGTTTACTCTGACTTGAGGTGTGCTTTTGCTGCCCTACGCAATGAATGGTGTTCGTTATCCAACAAAAGAGTGTTTGAGAGTAGCATTTATTTATTCAATTATGATGTCATTGTTGAGAGTGTCCACTAGTGAAAGTATGATTCCTAGGCCTTGTTTCTAAGCATTGAAAAACCATTTACAACAAGTTTTGCTACATGTTTGCTTGCTGCCATTTTTATTTCAGATTGCAATTACCACTTATAATCATCCATATTACTTGTATTTCACTATCTCTTCGCCGAACTAGTGCACATATACATTTGACAAGTGTATTAGGTGTGTTGGGGACACAAGAGACTTCTTTTATCTTAATTGCAGGGTTGCTTGAGAGGGATATCTTTGACCTCTACCTCACTGAGTTCGATAAACCTTGGGTGATTCACTTAAGGGAAACTTGCTGCTGTCCTACAAACCTCTGCTCTTGGAGGCCCAACACTATCTACAAGAACAGAAGCGTGCGTAGACATCATATCTTCGTAGGGGTGTCATTTTAACCAAGGATAACCTTGTCAAACGGAATTGGCATGGAAGTACTAAGTGTGTGTTTTGTTCTCAACAGGAGACAATAAAACACTTGTTCTTCGAGTGTAGTTTCGCATGTTCTATATGGTCATCTATCCAAATAGCATCTAACTTATATCCCCCAAGTCCGTTGCAAATGTTTTTGGCAACTGGTTACATGGGATAGATAAGAAGCTTAGAACGGTTATTAGGGTGGGAGCGATTTCTTTTATTTGGATGCTTTGGCTAAGTAGAAATGACAAGGTTTTCAATGGCAAAGTTGTTTCTCATATGCAGCTACTCTACCGATGCACAAGTACTCTCCGTATGTGGTCCACCTTATAGCGTGTGGGACATCGAGACCTCTTTACGGAGGCGTGTGCATGACTGAAAGAGGTGGCGAGGGACATTTTTTCACAACATGGGTGGCCGCTTGATCGCCGGATTGGACCTCCATAGGTCGTCGAGCGTGCCTACGGCATAGGCGTTTTACTTTACTCTTGCTGATTGTAATCCGCCTTTTTGCATTTCGTTTTAGCACTTCTCTGGATTGCGGCTGTGTGCATCTTTTGATGCAGAGGCCGGGTGTAATACTTAAACTTTGAGTAATAAAGCCCTTTATCTAAAAAAAAGCTCCTTCGCGCCAAGTGACTCCTCTCCTCTCCACCACGACGCCAGCAAGGTACACAGATGCAGTAGCGAGGGTGGTAACAATGGGGTAAATACATTTAGAACTAAAAAGTGCTTACTTTAGTTCCATATTTGCTCTTTTAAGCCA
The DNA here is from genome assembly GCA_947311845.1 of Poa pratensis. Lineage (NCBI taxonomy): Eukaryota > Viridiplantae > Streptophyta > Magnoliopsida > Poales > Poaceae > Poa > Poa pratensis. The sequence goes on along the minus strand of CAMZMU010000119.1, from coordinate 11,070,933 downwards.
AGGAAATAATATGAATAGGCCAAGCAATCGAACAGCAAAATAGAATAATTATTTGTTTCTAATTATTACCACTATCACCAGTAATATAAAAAGAGAGGTGATCCAAATCATTCCAGCCGTCTAACCACGGATTCCAACGGTGCATATCACTCGCCTGTTCCGTCTCACTAAATTCGCAAGGAATCGAACAAAATGAAAAATCGAACGCATATCTCACGGAGGAGCAAACGCCATCACTACCACGCGGCAAATCCCACCGCCTGGCACATCACGCAAATTGCCACCCACACCGCAGATCCCATCGCCCGATGTTTTTATTTGTTTTTTCTTTACATTTTTAAAAATATTTAAATTTATTTTTCATAATGGGTACATCTACAACAATTTGTTCTCTGCATTTAGTGACTGGCCGTAAGGTAATTCTGATACTTTTTGATTGTGTGCAGCTGTCACAGATATGGTATCGTAAATGTTGCATGTGGGCTGTGTGTTTTATCATCTAGACATATAAATGAACAAACCTGGGTAAATTGACACCAACGCGTTAAAATAGGGATTGTTCCAGAGTCTTGTATTGTAGTAAATTTCTTAGAAATAAGCAATTTTATTCTTGACCAACAACCCAACTTTCTCCATTTGGGATTTATTATTTTAGGGTTGGACACTAACTTCCATTCATATACAAAAACCATTAAACCAACTAGTTTGTTTTTTCTTTTTTCTTTTTTAGAAACGGAGGATGAAATTTTCGTATTATTAATAAAAGAAAACAGAAAACCACCAAAGTCTTACAAGGAAATACATCAATCAGACGGAAACCACCAGTCCATCTTAAGGATAGATCAACACGAGGACTTTGACAAGCTTAGCGTCGACGTCGTCACGACGTCAGACAACGCCACCATCCAGATCGAGTCCACCATGCCATGAACCGTCAACAAGTCTGGCTTCACCACACAGTCATGACATGTTGCCGTCATCGTAGATGAATCTCCGCTCCATCAGCAGCCCCCTCGAGACATCATGTGTTCTAAAACAATGCCCCTAAGAGGGAAAACAACACCGATGGTGCCACCATCATCCGATATGGTAGCCCAGCTCTTGGGTTTCCCTAGAACTCTAGGCGGGAGGCGGGTGATTCACGGCGACGAAACCTTTAACAAGGTAACGGCACCCAATTGGTCAGCTGATACATGCAGAGTAAGTATTTATTATTGCCTGTCCACATAATGAAAACAGTAAAGCTTAAAGCGTTCAATATTGTACTGGCTACAAATGGAAAGGAGCATCATGGCATAGCCACGTGAAGGAAGTGAAGCATAGGAGAGACAATATATAATTTGATAATGGAGACATATATATATCAAGAACCAACCATTGAGTGAAACGTATAATGTCTTTGGCCTGTAGCTTGTGCGATTGATGGATATGATGATCCAGAAGATGGTCATCTAGGTTTTTGGGAGTCAGAGTGATCGGGATTCTGCAATCTCTTTGTGACTACAAGGATCACTCTGAAATATAACTTGTTACAACGTATGTGCTGCACCTCTGCTTATAACAAACAAATTTGTGTCCAGAATTACCATCACAATTCCTCCTTGCACCATGGTTGATTACACATGCTTTGCCTCGTCTTCAAGATCTCTTTGTGAACTGCAACAAGTCACCGCTAGTCACTGGAGGCACCACCATGTGCGTGTCTAGCTGCCGCAGTGCATGGGCCTCCCCCCGAGTCTTTTTCTGGCCGACTCGATACGCCTAGCAGCTTCTCCGCGACCAACCGACTCTTCTTCCCGAGCGGTAGTACATAGTAACCATCACTGTCAGCATGGCATGCATTAGCGAGGGTGACCACGATGTGGTAAATAAATTCCATAAATTTGACGATCAATTTTACGGGTCACTGTTTTCTTCCCATCTGATGGTTGATCTTAGTTAGAAACCCAATGTGAGTATGATGGAGGACATCTCAAAAATCTTGGGACTACTTTGAATTTATGGTTAAGAACGTAATCGTAAAAGCAGTTGGGGTCGGTCTCCCCTAGTCTGCCCTCTACATGTGTTGTTTTTACTTTGGCTTCGGCCTGTCGTTTGCTCTTTCTATATTAATATAAAAGGCAAAGCTATTGCCCCGTTTCAGTAAAAGCAGTTGTAAAGGGATGTCCGATGTTTTTTCATATTCACATCTTAGGGCGTCCAGGGTTACGGCTGCTATTGATCCCTGCTAATTATTTCTGGAGCCCTACTCCTCATTTCACTGTCAGAGGCGTCGCAGCCATCACCTTGGTGTTCCTGGGCATATATACATAGCTTCTTCTGCCGTACGCGACTGATTGTGTGCCAGATACTAGGCCCAATTTCGATGAGGCCCACCTTTTGTGGCAGTCCAACAGCATAGTTTGCGCTTTTTTAGCCCAATTAAGATGCGCAAAAGGAGCCGGATACACTATGTGTTTTTTTTTTTTTGAAATTTCCATATTGCATACAAGAGTTAAATCTGTAACAAAATGCGTACGAAATATTGTGAAAGCACACGCCAGATTTTGCAGGCGGCTGCTACAAGTTTGTGTCCCCTAATTGTTCCATGTTGCTCAAGTCTTTCCAAATTGTAACCAACATGTATGTTTTTTATTGCGAAATCACACGTCAGATGTCGCAAGTTTTTTAGCGTTTTGCAACTCCGTGCGTCTCCCCCGATTTTCCGATGATGTTTTACGTGCCTTTCAAAGTGTTGCAACCACATGTTCCGCTGGTTGTTTGCTCTAGTCGTTTGTGATGTTTGTTGAAATATATGATTATTCCGTTATAGATGAATATGTAGTACAAAATGTTTCTTAAGATAAAAGGGCAATGGGACATACCCTTTGGTTTAAGTGCAGACGTTGTGTAGTTCGGGTTGATTTTTAAAAACAGAGGTACGAAAATACATACACAATGGTTGATTCTGAGTGTTAAATGACGATACTACGATGAAGAGAGACCTGTATTTGACGTTTTGTAGGTCGAATTACTTTTTTAGACGGAAGGCTCGAGCAGAGCCCATCTTTAAATTAATAAAACCATCCGGACAAGGTCTACATACATGAAATCAAAGCCGCCCTATGCGGTAACACAGGTAAGTCACGGTAGCACGCAGGCTACAGTACAAGAGTGTGAGCACCCTGAGCAACGATCTAAAGTGGGCAACGCGTCCGGTCTGTCTCGGACGGAGTCGTGAAGCGAGCGAATCCTGCGAATCGCTTGCCCCAATGCTTCTCGATCCTCTCTCCTAGCCACTGGCTTCCACACCTGCAGATACATTGCCATTTTGTATAACCCGTCAACCGGTTGAGAAGGAAATACCCCCTCAATCAAGAATTTATTACTAAAGTTGCACAAAGACCAAAGGAGAGCTGCACAGCAGGTCCACAAAACCCGGTTGTGTTGCCCCGACTCTAAGGAAATAAGCCTAAACACGTCTGTGAAACAAGAGGGATTCCAGTTGCAGTGCAGCAGCTCCCTAGCCGCGCTCCACAAAAACTTCGCAAGTGGACACATGAAAAAGATGTGGTTCGTGTCTTCCACCTCCTCGCATAGGGCACATCTACCCGTCGAGGGACCCCTTCTCCTCGCGATATTATCATTCGAGGGTAAGCGTTTCCTAGCCAGTTGCCAGAGGAACAGATGGATCTTCAGGGGAATAGAAATTCCCCAGATCTCGCTATAGTGTTTCCTAGGGGTGCCTTCGCAAAGTTTGTTATACAAAGACCTAACCGAGAACTTCCTTGAAGGCTCAAGAGCCCAGGTCAAAGCGTCCTGGTCAAGGGCTGGGAGAAACTCTGGGAGTGCCCGCATGAGTTCAACCCATTCCGTGGTCTCTGCCGGCCCAAGCGTCCGACGAAGGGGAATGTGCCACTCCCCCTCCCGGTTGGCTTGCGCCACCGAGGTCTTTGGTGTTAGAATATATATTGTATATTTGTATTTTCCCCACCTGTTAGGGGGTTTCCTGCATATTGCACCTGTATGTACTATATATTGTGGCCTTTGGCCCTCAGGGAATACAACAAGTCTATTTCCCTAACATGGTATCAGAGCTAGGTTAGCTCCTCTTCCGCCGCCGCCGTCGCACGTCCCGGCAAAACTGCCGCCGCGTCCGGCCGCCGTCGCGTCGTCTCTCCGTCTCCCGAGCTGCCCGCAGGATCTCCGGCCGCCGCCCTGCCGTCCGTGTCCTGCGCCGCCGCCGTCCGTAGCCTGCGCCACCGCCGTCCCGAGCCCGGCCGGCCGCATCTCGCCTCGGGCGCCACTGCCCCGGGCCGCCCCCTGCCTTCGTCCGCCCGCTGCTGTCCGGCCGGGAGCATCCTTCTGGTGCGTGAGCTTGGCTGGAGCTTCTGGATCGATCCCGTGCGTGAGCTTCTCAGCATCCTTCTGGTGCGTGAGCTTGGCTGGAGCTTCTGGATCGATCCCGTGCGTGAGCTTCTGCATCCTGTGCGTGCGTGGGATTGGGGATCGTTCCCGTGCGTTCGTGAGCTTCTGGATCGATCCAATCTGAGATTCAGATTCTCTCTCCTTTGACTTCAAAAAAAAAAAAAAAATCTCTGGAGAGCCCGTGATGTCTTCCTCGTCGGGCTATGTTGCGATTCCTCGCTGCCCGGTGACTTTTGATGGCGCGAATTATCCTGATTCCGCTGCCTTCATGCGCGTCCACATGCGCGGTCTTCGTCTGTGGGGTGTGCTTTCTGGCGAGGTCCCCTGTCCGCCCCGCCCCGTTGCTCCTTCGGTGCCTGTTGCACCGACGCCTACTGCCCTTGCCTCTGATGCTTCTCAGGAGGACAAGGATGCAGCTACTCGTGCTGATGCTCTTGCTTTGACTGCTTATGACCGGCAGGTCCAGGACCATTCTGATGCTGTTGCGACATACCGGCAGGATCTGACTGACTACTCTCAGTGGATAGATGAGGATGCTCGTGCTGCTGCTGTTCTGACTTCCAGTGTTTTGCCTCAGTATGCTGCTGAGTTTATGGCTCTTCCCACTGCTGCTGCTCAGTGGACTTTTCTTCGTCAGCGCTATCAGCCGTCTGGTGATGCTCTTTATCTGTCTGTGGTTCGTCAGGAGCATAATCTTCAGCAGGGAGATTCCACTATTGATGAGTTCTATACTCAGAGTGCTGCTATTTGGCGTCAGCTTGATTCTCTTCATACAGCTGTGTGTGGCACCTATCCCTGTTGTCTGACTGTGCGCGCGGATCTGGAGTTTCAGCGCGTCTTTGAGTTCTTGTCGCGGCTCCGTAAGGAGTTTGAGCCGCGTCGTGCACAGCTGCTTGCCCGTGGTCGTGTTCCGCTTTCTGAAGTACTAGCTGAGCTTCGTGCTGAGGAGACACGTCTTCGTGGTGCTGGTCTTCTTGCGGTTCCCTCTGTACTTGCTGCTCGTGGTCCTCCTATGCCGCCAGCTTCGCTGCGGTCTCTAGGACCGCCGATACTCTCTACTCCTCCGGTCCAGGGCCAGAGTCAGCCTCAGCAGTATCGTGCACCTCCACGTCCTCCCTGCACCTACTGTGGCAAGTCTGGCCATGATGTCTCTAGCTGCTGGAAGAGGGATCCCAGCCTACGTCAGCAGTACCATTCTCGTAGGCAGTCTGGTTCTTCAGGATCTTCTGCTGTTGCCCAGGCTGGTTCTTCAGGCTCTTCTGCTGCTGCACTGTCGGATCAGGACATTATCCGTGGTCTTCGTGGTCTGCTCGCTGCTACAGGCTCTTCCTCGACGGGTACTGCTGGTTCTGTGCCTACCTCTTCTGGCACCGCGCGACCACCATCTTCCACACAGTCAGGTATGTCATCCCCGTGGTATCTGGATTCTGGAGCTTCTTTTCATATGACTTATGCGTCTTCTATTCTTTCTGCTCTTCGCTCTCTTATTTCTCCTGTCCGTGTTATCACGGCTGATGGTTCCTCTCTTCCTGTTTCCAGTCGCGGCACTCTTTCCACTTCCTCTTTTTCGGTTCCTGATGTTTCTCATGTTCCTAGTCTTAAGATGAACCTATTTTCTGCTAGTCAGCTTACTGATTCTGGTTGTCGCGTCATTCTTGACGCTGATTCTTGTGCTGTTCAGGACCGTCGTACACAGGCCCTGGTTGGAGCTGGCCCTCGCAGCCTTGAGTCCCCGGGGCTATGGGAGTTAGATTGGCTTCGCGTTCCTTCTGCTGACACTTCATCTGCCAGTTCCACTGCGGTTGCTGCTTCTGTTACTGGCTCTTTTCAGCAGTGGCATCATCGTCTGGGTCACCTTTGTGGCTCCCGTTTATCGTCATTAGTTCGTCGTGGTCTTCTGGGGTCTGTCTCAGGAGATGTGTCTTTACATTCATGTCAGGGTTGTCGTTTAGGCAAACAGATTCAGCTTCCCTATCCTACTAGTGTGTCTGTATCTCAGCGACCTTTTGATTTAGTTCATTCAGATGTTTGGAGTCCGGCTCCTTTTGCTTCCAAAGGGGGCCATAGATACTATATTTTGTTCATTGATGATTTTTCACGGTACACCTAGTTGTTTTTTATGCGCTCTCGCAGTGAGGTGCTTGCTATTTATCAGCGCTTTGCGGCCATGGTTCGTACTCAGTTTTCCACGCCTATTCGTGTGTTCCGTGCTGATTCTGCTGGAGAGTTTATCTCCCAGCATCTGCGTGGTGTCCTTGCTGAGCAGGGCACCCTTGCGCAGTTCTCCTGTCCCGGCGCCCATGCTCAAAATGGTGTCGCCGAGCGTAAGCATCGTCATATTCTTGAGACTACCCGTGCTATGATGATTGCTTCCTCTCTCCCGCCGCATTTCTGGGCTGAGGCTGTTGCTACGTCGACTTATCTCATTAACATTCAGCCTTCTGCTGCCCTTCAAGGTGGCATTCCTCTCGAGCGTCTCTCTGGTAGCTCTCCAGACTACTCGACTCTTCGTTCATTTGGTTGTGTTTGCTATGTTCTTCTACCTCCTCGCGAACGCACCAAACTGACCGCTCAGTCTGTTGAGTGTGTTTTTCTAGGATACAGTGATGAGCATAAGGGCTATCGCTGTTGGGACCCTGTTGGTCGTCGGATGCGTATCTCTCGTGATGTCACGTTTGAAGAGACGCGACCCTTCTATCCCCGCCCCACCTCTGGTACTTACCCGGTGGATGATCTCTCTTTTCTTCTCCTTCCTGATGCACCACCCTCCGTCCCTCCTGTTTCTCCTCCTGATGTGCCCCCTCCGACTCCGGCGCCATCTTCGCCTCCTAGTTCTCCTTCCTCTTCCTCTTCTGATTCAGCTGGTCCTCCTTCTCCCTTGTCTCCTTTTCCCTTCCACTATTCTCGACGTTCTACAGTTCCAGACTCTCCGCCCGATGATCCTTCTCCCTCCTCCTCTGATGAGTTGTCTTCTGCCGATGAGTCTCCTAGTTCTCCACCTCTTCCGCCTGTTCGTCAGCGTCGTGCTCCCGACCGTTACTCTCCTAGTCAGTATGGTCTCTCTGTCGTCTCCGAGCCGACTTCTTATCGGGATGCTGAGCGTCATCCTGAATGGCAGCTTGCCATGGCTGAGGAGATCGCTGCGCTTGAGCGCACTGGCACCTGGGATCTTGTTTCTCCCCCTTCTGGTGTTCGTCCTATCACGTGTAAGTGGGTCTATAAAATTAAGACTCGCTCTGATGGATCTCTTGAGCGCTATAAAGCGCGTCTTGTGGCTCGTGGCTTTCAGCAGGAGCACGGCCGTGACTATGATGAGACTTTTGCTCCTGTGGCTCATATGACCACTGTGCGTACTCTTCTTGCTGTTGCTTCTGTTCGACGCTGGTCCGTCTCCCAGCTTGATGTTCAGAACGCTTTTCTTAATGGCGAGCTGAGTGAGGAGGTTTACATGCAGCCTCCTCCTGGGTATACTGTTCCTGATGGGATGGTTTGTCGTCTTCGACGTTCTCTCTATGGCCTGAAACAGGCACCTCGCGCCTGGTTTGAGCGCTTTGCCTCTGTGGTGACTGCTGCTGGTTTCTCTCCTAGTCTTCATGATCCAGCGCTATTTGTTCACACTTCTCCTCGTGGACGCACTCTTCTCCTTCTCTATGTTGATGACATGATCATCACTGGTGATGATCCTGAGTATATTGCCTTTGTCAAGGCTCGTCTTCGTGATCAGTTTCTTATGACTGATCTTGGTCCTCTTCGCTATTTTCTTGGCATTGAGGTTTCTTCTACTTCTGATGGCTTTTACATCTCTCAGGAGAAGTATATTCAGGATCTCCTTACTCGTGCTGCTCTTATGGATGAGCGCACTGTCGACACTCCTATGGAGCTTAATGTTAAGCTTCGTCCTACTGATGGTGATCCTCTTTCTGATCCCACACGTTATCGCCATCTTGTTGGGAGTCTTGTTTATCTTGCCGTCACTCGTCCTGATATCTCTTATCCTGTTCATATTCTGAGTCAGTTTGTCTCAGCTCCTACCACTGTTCACTATAGTCATCTTCTCCGTGTCCTTCGTTATCTTCGTGGCACGATTACTCGTCGCCTTTTCTTCCCTCGCTCCAGCTCTCTCCAGCTCCAGTGCTACTCGGATGCTACGTGGGCGAGTGATCCTTCGGATCGTCGTTCACTTTCTGCTTACTGTGTGTTTCTTGGTGGTTCGCTTGTTGCTTGGAAGACGAAGAAACAGGTAGCGGTTTCTCGTTCGAGTACTGAGGCTGAGTTGCGGGCTATGGCTTCGTTGATTGCTGAGGTGACTTGGTTACGGTGGTTGCTTGCAGATTTTGGGGTCTCTGTTACGACACCCACTCCACTTTTGTGTGACAGTACAGGTGCTATCAGTATTGCACGTGATCCGGTCAAGCATGAGCTGACCAAGCATATTGGTGTTGATGCTTTTTATACACGTGCTCAGGTGCAGGATCAGGTTGTTGCGCTCCATTATGTGCCTTCAGATTTGCAGTTGGCGGATTTCTTCACAAAGGCACAAACCCGAGCGCAGCATGACTTTTTGCTCTCCAAACTCAGTGTTGTGGATCCACCATGAGTTTGAGCGGGGGTGTTAGAATATATTGTATATTTGTATTTTCCCCACCTGTTAGGGGGTTTCCTGCATATTGCACCTGTATGTACTATATATTGTGGCCTTTGGCCCTCAGGGAATACAACAAGTCTATTTCCCTAACATCTGGTACGGAAGTGATGGCAAAAATGGCCGGGAAGAGGTCTCTCAGGTGGCCCGCCCCCGTCCACCAGTCGATCCACAACCTTGTGGATTTACCGTTCCTCACCGAATGTTTCGCCCCCACACAAATAAGGTCCTTCAATGTAGGTCGAATTACGCATCACTGTCCGAAAGGAGCAGGCAAGCTCTAGCCCGGGCCGGCCGGGAAGAAGGTGCGGACGCTCCTTGCCCGCGTTCGCCGTCTCCTAGTCCTAGCTAGGTTGTCCGACGCGTAAAATGAGCTTCCGGGTTTCTTGTCCAACCTTTTCACTGTCATGGCCGTCTGGTCCAGATTCATCTCGGTCGAATTAATCTGATCACTGCTCGCGAGCTCTATAGGATGCTTCTTCGAGCAGCGCAGACACAAGATAGAACTACTTAAAGCGGAGATCAGATGCGTAGAGAGGAATCCGAGACGAGGCAGTACGTACATTAAAGTTCTCCTGTCATCGATCGATCCAGTGCCGCTTCAATTCCAATCACGTAAGCGACCCGCCGGCCGGCGGCCACTGCTTTCCCGTGATGAGAGAGATCCGGCCACTGATAGCAGATTAAAGGCGATCGACGCTGCAGGTTTGCATGCAGTACAGGGTACGGACAGTGCATGCAGAGATCACGTAGCCCGGCCGGGGGCCAAAACTGTCCGTCGCCGGGGACGAAACGCATTGGCAGAGTAAATGCCTCGCTAACGGAAGCACCTGCTTGCCTGCAAGCAAGCATCGGGTGCTCGTGCCTGCATGCGGGAACGATGAATGCGAAGGCAGCAGAGGCGGACAGAGAAGAGAAACAAATGGTCGCTCGATCGATCTGATGAGACTCTGAGTCTGGCTTTTGAAGTGCTTTTGCGATATTCATTCCGTTGGAACCTGGAGAACGATCGCAAAACAAACGGATGTTTTCGTCTGCCACTCAGCAGGCAAAGCATGGTACCTGTTCTGCTCCTACTATAGGGTACACGCGAACACCAAGAATTAGAAGTTTCAGATAAAAATTCAGACAGTCGAGTTTGCAAGATTGTGTCGGCTATGGGCGTGTTTAGTTGTCTACGTCGCCACCTACTGAAGCTGCGCGTACGTATCCATCACCGAATACGCCCTGCCTGGACCCACCTTGGTATGGAAGCCGTCAGTGTACTGCACCTGTACGTACGGCCATGTCGCCCGACTTCGGATGCCGACCACCTGACCCCACGTCCCCACCTGGCTGCCGCGCGAAACGACCGACAGATAGAGCGAGCGAGTGCGAGTGCGAGTGCATGCCCCCACGACGCGCTCCCGTCTCGCTCTTAATTTCCCTTCGGTCGATCAAGCGAGTCAGACAGAACAAAATCCGGAAGCCGAACCACAGACAGCGAGAGACCCCATTCCCTGCCTCCACGTCCACGACGTCTCGTACGTCTCCGGCGCGCGGCGGCGGCCGAACATGGCCGTGACACCGCGAGACGGCGCCGCCGTGGTGGACCTGTGGGCGATGGCCGCGGAGCTGGAGCGCCAGTTCGCCGGTACAAGGAACGGTTCGGCGAACGAAGAAGCAGCTCCTACATGGACGACGACGACGATCCGCCGGAGGAAGTCGACGCTTCCGGCGTCACCGGAGGCGACGATCGCGTGGACGGCGATGGCATGAGCAACGGCCTCGTCGAGGAGGATGAGGCGGGCGACGGCGACGGTGGGGGTGCGGGCGTGAGGGGGAGGATGTACGAGGCGTACATGAGGCGGAGGGACGAGAGGCTGCGGACCGTGTGGCGCGCGCGCATGGAGCGGAAGGAGGCCGAGGTCTTGGCGCTCTGGGCCAGCCTCCGCGGCGGCGGCCCGGCCGCGGCGGAGGACGACGACGACGACGCCGGAGAGGTAGGTAATTCCGTTACCGATCATGCAGCTAGCGGTCTACCACGACCTTGTCCTTAGCTGTTAGTTTTCCTGTCTGCGGTTGCTGTCACGACACGTACATTGCTCATTTTCCTTTCTTAGACAGACCTCTTCAAACCTACACGTCGTCGCTCTTAGCGGTCTGCACGCAGACATGCTTTCACGAATCAATTCTATATCACACATTTATTTGACACACATTTGTCTAAAAAGTGATAATTCTCGACACTAAACAAGTATAGATACCGTATTTGAACAACTATATGTCAAGTAATTTGGAACGGAGAAACTAGACTAGTAGCGGTACTACTCAATCGAATGCATTTCCATCTGAATTAATGGATGGAATTAATGCATGAATGCATGATGCATGCAGCTTTGTTTTTCTCGTGTTTATGCATGACGTTGATCCTTTTCCAGTCATCGAGCTGCGGCCATTAGATGGAAGTAGATGATCGGCTTGGCCGAGCTTTCATGTTGCAACGGTTCCGTCGGTGACCGACGTGACGCCTTACCGTTCTCTTGGCCGGCCGTGGGCACTATTAGCTGCATGACATGACATGCTAGTATGGACCCCGTACGACATTTCATAGCTACTTGTACAGTCGAACCTAGAGCAACATGTACCTCGCAACAAGCGTCATTGAGAAACAAAAACGTTGTGTTCAAGCAATCAAGTCCGAATGGTACACAAGTTAGGCACCTCGCGGTGTGTTGAACCGCTCGGAGAAGAAGTAACTAAACGAGACTAATGAAATGGGGCATCTCCCCCGATATGACCCCCTCTCTGTCCAATCATATTGCAAATATTTGGAGTTAAACTCAAAATTGAGGAAACCCTAAATCACGACGTGATGGAATGGGAGGAGGTGTTCCCGTTTCCTCGGGCGGAAACCTCATATGCTCATCTCATTGGTGTCCGATAAAAACATGGAAGTTTGGAAAGGCCATGGGAAACCGTCAGCGGGGCATGGAAGGGTCTGGAGGTGGTGGAAACGGTCGGTGGAAATGTGGTCGCCTCGAAGCTCTTCTCCGCTCAAAACCTAGTGGAGAAAAGTGCGGTGGGAGCGCGGAAGGGCGTAGGGTGAGCGCCGAGGATTGTGAGCTAGGGTTGGCGCGCACACACATGAGCATTTGTTTGTGATTTCTGTTCGGTCCGACATGTCGGAACCAACGTGGCAGGCACGCACACACACATGGGCTTACTATGAGTGTATTTTGATAGGTGACAGCCCAAACGTTTGGACTGTGTTTGGAGGGTTCACTTAGGTTACAATTTTCTGTCGGAATCGTGTCCATTTAGAGAGGAAATGTGTATGTGCGTGCGTGTGTGGGGGTCCGGCTGAAGAGATACTCGTAAACACCAAAAACTGCACCTCATGTTCTCATGCGCACAGTAAGTTCGATGTGATTCGTCGGCAGATCAAGCCACAGGGATAGTACTAGCTGTGTCCCCATTTCGTATCGGTTCAAAAAAGCATGAATAATGTTTGGATTTTTAATTCCCACTGATATTATTTTTATCTCCCAATATACTAGTAATATCAAAGAAAATCGCATGTGCGTACATAGATTCCAGAAGTGGAGGAGCATGTAGAAGGGTCAAAAGGATCGATCTTGTGTCGGCTACCGAAAGTTCATGACCAGGCCCCACCATTCGTGCTCGTCATGTAACTGTAACCAATGCTGTCGGCGTCGTTGGGTCAACCCTTAGCCGGCCTGTCGTGTTTTAGTGATCTTCTTCTCAAATTTTACCATTTCATTCTATGGACCGTGTACACGCATTGCAGATTTTTCCGGGCCGGGCTTAATTCGTGAAATGGTCAGCAGGAAGCCCAGGAAGACGGCGAGAGGAGGAGGAGCTCCGACGTAGCCGCTCCGGGCAGGGTTTCCGGCAAGAAGCACCCGCGCACCAGGAGGAGCTTCTTGTCTGCGAACCTCACCAAGAGCAGCCGCCCCGACGTCGGGTTACGGCGGGCGCTGTCGCAGGAACCGCTGCCACCGGAGCCACCGACCGGCGGAAGCAGGACGCACGGCCAACACCGGGTGCGAGCAGGAAACGGCACCGCGCCTAAGGGCAAGGGATTGGCGAAAGAGAACGGCTTGGTCAGGCAGGCTGGCCCGAGGCCGCCGCGCGGCGGCTTGCCCCCGGGTGCAGCTCCGGCGGAACGGAGGCGGTTGTGCTGCCGAACGCTTCCGTGGCTGCATCGGCGTCGCAGACCCGTTTGAGCGAGCAAGCTGTTGCTTCCGACCGTGATGACGAAGCTCCGAAGGCGTCTACCCCAAGGCCAGTCGTGGGGAGTGGCAATGGCAATGGTGCTGGGACCGCGCGAGCCGCCTCGCCGGAATCAGAATGCGACAGCGAGGTCGTGAACGCTGCGGCAGAAGCACCAGAGGGCGGTGAAGCTGAAGGCAAGAACGCCGTGCTTGACGTGGAGAGACGCGAGGGAGAGGAGATCGCGGTGCAGTCTCCTGAGGCCGAGGCGAAGCTTGGCAACGGAGAGATAACCAGCGACTCGGAGACAGAGCCAAGCTACGTCTTCATCAAGAACAAAGACGAGAAACCCATGAGGCTCTCCGACGCATTGGCTGGCTCGGATGCTGAAGCTGAACGAAACCTCGCGGTCAAGAATGGCACGGGCAATGCAGACGTCGAGGCCACCAGGGCGGCCGACGCTGACACCGCCGCGGAAATCTCCCGCATGGAGAACGCCGAAAGCTCCAACGAAATGTCTTCCTTCTCCGGAACCGGCAGGTCGGGCGGGGGCTCCGCTCCCAGCAGCCCGCCATCCTGCAGCTCTCGGGCTCAGTCCATCGAGAGACTGCTCGTGGAGGACACTGCCCTGCTGCGGAAGAAGCGTGAGGACCGTGGCGCCGGCGGCGGGAGGAGCGTCCAGGCGGTGTCAACGCCGGGCAGCGCGGGGAGAAGGTCCTCCGGCGCGGCGCGGTCGACGTCGCCGAGAGGGACGGGGATAGGGTTTAAGAAGAGGTTCCTGAGTTTCGGAAAGAAGACCAGAGGCAGGGATGGTGCTACTGTCATCGAGTGCTCGTCTCCGGCGTCAGTGCCTTCGCCCGTCGCCAGACGTCGGCGGTCCGACAGCCCCAAAGATGCGATGGTGGGCTCGTCCTCGGATGCCGCTGCCTCAGATGACACCGGGGAAGGTAATGCCGCCTCACCGGTCACCGCAGAGTAATTCATGTTATTTTACGATTCTTAACATTATCTAGTCCATGATAAAATTCCATTGCATAACATGTACGTACCGTCGGAATTTACAAAATTAATCTCCATATGATTTTGTTTCTGACGAACTGACGCTGTCTGAAACGTTATACAGCTTGTTCTCTCCAAAGCCTTGTAGCTGCCTCGCCTGCGAAGTCTGAACTGAGCGAGATGGTTCCCCACCGGGAGAAATCACCAAAACGTAATTTCACTTAAATCTGAATAACCATTGCGTTGTGTGCCTGTTCAACATATGTCCTAATCTTCTGTGATTTGTTCATGCAGCTCATCGGTCGTTCTTCTCGTTACGATCGTTCAACTGCGGCAGGAGCTGAATTATATGTAGTGTTCTATAATATAGTCTACCTGGACCAGTACACTAGTGGAACAACGGGCACTAGTCCCGGTTCCAGAGGGGCTCTAGTCCCGGTTAGGCAAGGCCCCCAGCTTTGGTCTCGGTTTTGCTACGAACCGGGACTAGAGGCACTCCCACGTGGCCACGACGCAAGGCGCGGGGCTGGGCTGGGGAGTTTTCGTCCTGGTTCGTGTTACGAACCGGGATGTGTCAGCTTTTTTCCCATTAATTTCAGGGTTTAGGGTTTAAGTTTGGTTTCGGATGGTTTAGGGTTTGGGGATCGCCTCGATGCGCCAAAAGCGGGTTATGGTATATAAATTACACACCCCGGCTTTCGATCTCGGTTTCACGTTTTCACGTGTTCCCGGCTTCCCGGCTTTCCGGTTTCCCGGCTTTTCGGTTTCATGACTTCCCGACTTCCCGGTTTCACGACTTCCCGACTTCCCGGTTTCACGTTTTCCCGGTAACATATACAATATATATACATGAAGATCGCGTTGACGACAAATACAAATTAAGTTGTACATGAAGATCACGTTTTCCCAGTTCCAGGTACTTAATTATTACATGGAGGTTTCTTTTTGCCTTCAGGATCGTAGTACTCTCCTTTGTTTGATATGGCCTCCGCAAGGAAAAATCCCGCCAATTCCTCTGCAATTGCTTTGAAGCGGTGATTCCATGGTAGCTTGTTGCGCTTTGCCGCCAACTATGAGATCAAAATGAATACATAAGTTGTGTGTATATATATATATCAAATGAATAATAACGTTGTGAATAATATTTACGTACATCGCGAGATCTTTGCCAATCCACTCTCTTGGAGACTAGGACGTTTATGTACTCGCAAACAAAGTATCCACATAAATTAGTTCCCGGTGGCTGTACAAGGCAAGACTATATAAGAATAGAATTCAATCAATATTAATCAAGTATGCATGATAATGGTGTGTGGACATAGGTAGTAGTACTTACTTGGTTCAAATGCCATCTCAGCTTTTTTGGCCACTCACGGGAATCGTCTTCCTTGATAAACTGTTCCCAAACGCTGCCCGACAAAGAAAATTAACAAATGAGTTATTAATGACTTGATATCAGGAGTACGAAGGAAATAGGCGGTAAGAAATGAATGTACCTTGCGAGCAGGTGAAAAACCATCTTGTACTCTTTATGATCTCTCCTTAATGAGTCAAGGGAATGAATATCTCTTGTGTGAGGTTTAATGACGATAAGAATATAGTGGAAGCTGCGCACAGTCATGCATAACTCATCAGTTAAACTTAACATCGGGTGAGCAAATTAGAAAGTGTACAAGACAGTAACACTTAGTTGTAGTGGAAAGCCCAAAATATAGTACTTTTCTCGCGGAATCGCTTGAAATACCTTAGCAAATCAGACGGTGTGTCCTTGTTATATAAGGGATTCACTATGGTGACTTCATTAAGTTTATCCGGGTCAAATAACCCAATGGCATTCCTGTTAGCCTTTTTGAGTTCGAGCATCTTCATTCTGCATAATATAGCGCACAAAATATTAAATTGAGGATAACGAACACACCAAGGTAAAGACATAAATTACATAAATAAACCACTTACAGACAGTAGGAACTGACGATGGATTTGTCGAGGGCCAGGAGATTGTATAACCGAAAAAGTTCGGTGAACTCAACGGACACACAGTAGGCGTCGCCGTAGTGCTCTTCCGTACATTTCAGCATAGTGAATCCTAAACCCTAAACCCTAAACCCTAAACTCTTGTACCAGGTATGCAACACACGCAATTTTCTTGATAACTTGCCTTCCACCAAATTTCCCCCGGGAACATATTTTCTTGCTGCAGGGACGGCGGCGTACTCAATTGACGAAGCTATTTGGTCTGGAGTGCATTGCGCTTCAGCGGCAATACGTTGCATTTCTTGTACGTCAAACACCTTGAACGGGGGGAGGGGGGCAGATTGTGTGGCTTGTTCACCGAGCTGGGGAACTTGTTTACCTTTTTTCGGCGGCTGCGAGAGCTCCTCCCGCACCTCGTCATATGACTTGTCAATAGAACGCTCATAGTCATCTGGCAGGGGTGGTGGAGGGTCATATAGGTTATCGATGACTCGATTACATGCCTCTGCCGAATAGCCGGCGGTAAATTTTGGCTCGGGCAATTTCTGGCCTTCTTGGCGCAGGCGGCAAAAAATGCTTCAGTCTGGGCCTTCACGGCGGCCTCGTTTTCCTCCACAGTATTTTTCCAAGGTAACTTCTCAGTTGGCGGCGGAGTTTTGGGCCTTTTAGGTGGCCTCCTAACCGGTGAATCGCCCTTGCGCTTCCTCGGGAGAAACTTAACGGGCAATTCCCCACACGGCGGAGATCGAGATGGACTGTGCTGATCGAAATGGTCATGTAACCACGCGGGAGTGTCGTCCCTATCTGGGAGGGATGGGCTTTGCTGATGAGGTGGACTGCTGCAAGGAGGAGTCGGTGGCCTGCGGCAAGAAGGAGTCGGTGGCCTTGACAAGATGATGTATTTCTTGTTCCACATGGCGAAACCACCCCTGACTTCTCGCAACGTCGTCTCACCGTCACCTCCAGGAATCTCAAGAGCCAATGATTCAAATCCCGACACAATTTCATCCACGCCGACAACAGCATAGCCAGCGGGAATGTCACCATTATGGTAGGTTGCTTCGCCATCATTTGGTAGAACATAGCCGACTGCCACCTTCATGGTTATGTTAACCATGGGCGCATGTATCTCACATCCTGTCCTCACCGTGATATCATCCACGGGGTAGCGAGCATCGACTTCTAGTTGCGTGGAACCCACGCTGCTTCTACGCTGAGATCGAGCATCCACGGCTTGAGGATCTTGTAGCTGCTGCTGAGACGGCCCTGGCTGATGACTAAGTGACTCCATGAGTTGTTCCACCTTTTGTTCCAATGCCGATATCCGGTCTTTTTCCTTCTTCTTCATTCTTGCACGGCTTCTATAAGTAGCAGCGCACTCCAGAAACCCTTCCTTAAGGGTGATACTGCCAGGCATGCCTCGTAAACGCCCCCAGTGTTCAGGATTCCCCAGGGCCTGTGATAGCTCGTCATCCTCTCTATCGGGTTTCCACACACCCAGGCGAACTGCTTTTATTGCGTCTTCAATCTTCGGGATGATTTCTTCTACTTTTTTCTGAAATTTGCCCCCTACAACATTCCGTCCTGTTTCCTCGTCCAACGCTGCACCATGCGTGAACAACCAGAATTTGGACCTATCGGGCCAATGATCTGTCTGTGGAGTGATCTCTTTAGCACGCAGTCTGTCTTCACAGGCTAACCATGTAGAAATGGCGGACCTGTAGCCACATGTCCCCAACCTATGGTGGTATACCTTCTTTGCAGCATTTGCCTTATTTTTTTCGATCGGGCCACAGCCGTAGCCGATTGCTTATACGCCTTAAACGCGGGCCAGTAATCTTTAATCTTCACTAGTGTTTCAGAATTTTCACTGAAATCTAGATCTTCGTTTTCATATTTTTTTCCATAATGTTTTCTTGAAGCTCCGGGATTGGTCAGCCATCTTGGAGAGAGTCCACTGCTTGAGGTTCGACTTCCTGGTTTCAGAGAGATCAGCCGGGAAGTTAAAATGTGACAAGAGTGTGTCATATATCAAATCTTTTGAAATTTGGTGGACATAGCTGGGGTCATCGTCTGGTGCGCCTGCCGACTTATGCCATTCTTGTATGTTGATCGGGATCATGTCCATAACAATAACTCCAGCTTGATTTATATATTTAGTGCGGTTCTCTCTGGGTTCCACCGGATCGCCGTTTGCAGCAACTTGATAGATCGGTAACTTTGGATCATCGCTCGTCATCCTTTTCGTGCGGCCTTGAGGACCTTGCTTTCTAGAAGATTTGCTCGATCCCGAGGGCTAAACGAAAAATAATGCGTTAATAAGTGAATACAAATCAATTATTGCATCTTGTGATCAACAAAATATAAACTTAATATATATATATATATACCCCGGCGGCTCTTCTTTCTTCGGACTCATCAAGTCCCTCACCAGAGTCCATCAAAAATTGTGAGGCAAAATCCTCATCATCTTCTCCACCGACATTGGTTCCACCGGCATCTTCTCCACCGGCAGCTTCTCTATCGCGATGCTCATATATCTCTTGCATAACTATGTCTTCATTCTCCTCGTCTCGCACATAGTTGAGATCCATAGCTCAATGTCTCTGCAATCAATAAAATTTGCATCTTATTCACAATTAGTAGTAGTATTAATTTGCATCTATACGAAAAACTATAAAGTTAACAATTGTTAAATTTGCTAACACATTGTTAAATTTGCAAACACATTGTTAAAAAATTGCTAACACATTGTTAAAAATTGCTAGCACATTGTTAAAAATTGAAAAATTACAGAAATTGCTAACACTAGATAACGTTTCCAACACATTGCAAAGTGCTAAAGTTTCCAACACATTTCTAAATTTCATAACATTATTTTCTAACACTAAATTTCATACAAATTAACTACAAATTTCATTGCTAACAACCTAAATTTGCTAACACTATAATATCCTAAATTTTCTAACACTAGATAATAACCTAAAAATGAAAAAAAATGAATAAGAAAAACAAACCTCGAGGAGATGGGGCTCGGGAAGGGGAGGCGATGGGGCTCGGGAAGGGCAGCGAGGCGCAGCGACCGGAGCGGCGACGGCGTGGGGCTCGAGGAGAGGAGGCGATGGCGGACGGCGGCTGGAGAAGGCGACCGCGCTGGGGCGGAAGGCGGCTGGAGAAGGCGACCGCGCTGGGGCGGGCGGCAGCACGCGGAGGTGATACGTCTCCAACGTATCCATAATTTCTGATGTTCCATGCTTATATTATGCCATTTGCTACATGTTTTATATACACTTTATATCATTTTTATGCATTTTCTAGGACTAACCTATTAACAAGATGCCACAGTGCCAGTTCCTATTTTCTGCTGTTTTTTGTTTCAGAAAAGTTGTTCTAGAAATATTCTCGGAATTGGACGAAACAAAAGCCAAAGTCCCTATTTTTCTGACACGTACACAGAGTCCGAAGAAGAGACGAAGGGGGGCCGTGGGCCGTCCTCACCACCTGGTGGCGCGGTCCCACATGCTGCCGCGCCGCCACGTGGTGAGGAGGCCTCGGGCCTCCACCGACGCCGCCCCTTCGCCTATAAATTTCCTTTGATGGGAAAAACCCTAAGTACCCGAGTCAATTTCCACGAAAAGTTCCAGAGCCGCCACCAACCCTAACTCGGGAGGGTTCTGAACCTCTTCACGGCACCCTGTCGGAGAGGGGAATCATCACCGGAGGGCTCTACATCGCCATGCCTGCCTCCGGAGTGATGTGTGAATAGTTCATCTTTGGACTATGGGTCCATAGCAGTAGCTAGATGGTTGTCGTCTCCTCTTGTGCCATCATGTTTAGATCTTGTGAGCTACCTATCATGATCAAGATCATCTTATTGTAATGCTACATGTTGTGTTTGCTGGGATCTGATGAATATTGATACTATGTCAAGTTAAATACTGAATATTATGTCTATGTTATTTATGATCTTGCATGCTCTCCGTTTCTTGTTGATACTCTGGCCAAGTGGATGCTTGTGACTCCAAGAGGGAGTATTTATGCTAGATAGTGGTTCAGTCTCCATTTAATCTGGGGGAGTGACAGCAACCCCTAAGGTTGTAGATGTGTTGTTGCCACTAGGGGTAACCTAATGATGCTTTGTCTAAGGATGAATGTGTTGTTTACATTATGCACTTTACTTAATGCAATTTTCTGTTGCTTGCAACTTAATACTGTAAGGGGTGCGGATGCTAACCTGAAGGTGGACTATTTAGGCACAGATGCATGCTGGATAGCGGTCTGTGTACTTTGTCGTAATGCCCAAATGAATCTCATAGTAGACACCACAACTTGCACATGCATGTTATGCACTTTTCAATATTGTCAATTGCCCAGCTATAATTTGTTTACCCAGCATGTTAGTTATTTATTATGGAGAGACACCACTAGTGAACTGTGGACCCCGGTCCATTCTTTTACATCTGAAATACAACCTACTGCAATCATTGTTCTCTTTCATTCTCTGCAATTAAACATCATTTTCCATACAACACGTTTAATCCTTTGTTTTCAGCAAGCCGGTGAGATTGACACCCTCACTGTTTCGTTGGGGCAAAGTAGTTTGATTGTCATGTGTGCAGGTTCCAAGTCAACCGTCGGACTTCTTCCACCCCATCACAACACAAGTTTTCTAGCGACGTTGACACCTTCAGAAGTGTCTTCACCTCCTACTGGATTGATAACCTCGGTTTCTTACTGAGGAAAGACTTGCCGCTACACTCATCAAACCTTACTCTTGGGGTCTCCCAACGAACGTGTGGTTTACACACATCAAGCAAGTTTTTGGCGCCGTTGCCGGGGAGGTCAAGCCTTCTGTTAGGGGAGTCTCTCACTTCCAATCTCTTTACTTTGTTATTGTCTTGCTTAGTTTATTTTTATTTTGTCTTGTTTGCTCTCTTTATAAAAACACACAAAAAAATTAGTTACTTGTTTTTATTTTGTTATTTCGGCCTAGTGTTTTTTGCTAAAATGAGTACTCCTGAGAACACCAAGTTGTGTGACTTCACTAGCACAAATAATAATGATTTCATATGCACTCCTATTGCTCCACCTGCTTCTAAAGCAGACTTTTATGAAATTAAACCTGCTCTATTAAATCTTGTTATGAAAGAGCAATTTTCTGGTGTTAGTACTGATGATGCTGCTGCCCATCTTAATAATTTTGTTGAACTTTGTGAGATGCAAAAGTATAAGGATATAGATGGGGATATTATAAAACTGAAATTATTTCCTTTCTCTTTGAGAGGAAGAGCTAAAGAATGGTTGCTATCTTTGCCTAGAAATAGTATTGATTCATGGACTAAATGCAAAGATGCTTTCATTGGAAAATATTATCCTCCTGCTAAGATTATATCCTTGAGAAGTAGCATTATGAATTTCAAGCAATTTGATAATGAGCATGTTGCCCAAGCATGGGAAAGAATGAAATCTTGGTAAAGAATTGTCCCACCCATGGACTGACTGCTTGGATGATCATCCAAACCTTTTATGCAGGACTAATTTTTCTTCAAGAAACTTTTGGATTCGGCTGCTGGAGGACCTTCATGTCCATCACTTTGGGTGCTGCAACAAAGCTTCTTGATGATATGATGATTAACTATTCTGAGTGGCACACCGAAAGGACTCCTCAAGGTAAGAAGGTAAATTCTGTTGAAGAAACCTCTTCTTTGAGTGATAAGATTGATGTTATTATGTCTATGCTTGTGAATGGTAAATCTCATGTTGATCCAAATAATGTTCCTTTAGCTTCATTGGTTGCTCAAGAAGAGCATGTTGATGTGAACTTCATTAAAAACAACAATTTCAACAACAATGCTTATAGGAATAATTTTGGTAACAACAATTATAAGCCTTATCCTTCTAATAGTGGTAATGGTTATGCAATTCCTATGGTAATTCCTACAGCAATAATAGAAGTGTATCCTCTGATCTTGAAGCCATGCTTAAGGATTTTATTAGTACACAAACTGCTTTTAATAAAACTGTTGAGGAAAAGCTTGGTAAAATTGATGTTCTTGCTTCTAAGGTTGATAGCCTTTCTCTTGATGTTGATCTTTTGAAACTAAAAGTTATGCCTAATGATGTTAAAGAGAACAAGACTTTTGCTACTGCCAATGCTATCCAAGTTAAAATTGACAACAATATTAGGATGTTGGATAAATTGAAAAAGAGAATAGTATAGCTAGAGTTTGTACTATTACCACCACTAGTAATGCTAATGTTTCACATGCTAGTAAGCCTCCTACTATCAATGGTAACATAATTGGTGTTGGCAATGTTTCTACTACCTCTGCAAAGCGTTTAAAATTGCCCAAAACCACTGAAACTGTTCCTGATAAGAGTGCTGAAATTTTTCGAAATATGGGAGACAATGGTTCCTTTGCCATTGACCATAATGATTTTGATTTTGATGATTGTAATATTTCTGAAGTAATTATGTTCTTGCAAAAGCTAGCTAGAAGTCCTAATGCTAGTGCTATTAATATGGCTTTCACAAAACATATTACAAATGCTCTCATACAAGCTAGGGAAGAGAAATTAAAACATGAAGCTTCTATCCCTAGAAGTTAGAAGATGGTTGGGAGCCCATCATTAAGATGAAGGTGAATGATTTTGATTGTAATGCTTTATGTGATCTTGGTGCTAGCATTTCTGTTATGCCTAAGAAACTCTATGATATGCTTGATTTGCCACCTTTGGAACATTGTTATTTGGATGTTTATCTTGCTGATAATGCTATGAAGAAACCTTTGGGGAGAGTTGATGATGTTCTTATTATGGTTAACAATAACCTTGTCCCCGTTGATTTTGTTGTTATGGACATTGAATGCAATGCATCTTGTCCTATTGTTTTGGGAAGACCTTTTCTTAGAACTGTTGGTGCCATTATTGATATGAAAGAAGGAAATATAAGGTACCAATTCCCACTCAAGAAAGGTATGGAACACTTCCCTAGAAAGAGAATGAAGTTGCCTTTTGATTCTATTATTAGAACAAGTTATGATTTGGATGCTTCTTCACTTGGAAACACTTGATTTTCACTTTCTGCGCCTAGCTGAAAGGCGTTAAAGAAAAGCGCTTATGGGAGACAACCCATGTTTTTATTTCTGTAATTTTTCTTTTTCTTTGAGTCTTGGAGTTTGCTTACTTCTGTAACAACTCCTTTGTATCTTTATTTTATTGCATTGTTGTGCCAAGTAAAGCCTCTAATAGAAAGTTGATGCTAGATTTGGATTTCTGCGCAGAGACAGATTTTTGCTGTCCACCGTTTTGAGCTGTACGCACTCCAGAAAAATCTAAAAATTCTGAAAAATTCAGGCGTGATCCTCATATATGTACGCAACTTTCATTAGTTTTGACTTTTCGCATCTGAGCAACTTAAGTGCCTCGAAAAAATTCGTCTTTCAGACTGTTCTGTTTTTGACAGATTCTGCCTTTTATTTTGCATTCTCTCTTTTACTGTGTTTGAGTGGATTTCTTTGCTCCACAAAATATCAGTGGCTGTAGCTAATGTCCAGAAGTATTGGAGATGATTGTGTCATCACAGAATATGTGAATTTTTGATTATGCACTAACCCTCTAATGAGAATTACTCTGAGTTTGGTGTGAAGGAAGTTTTCAAGGATCAAGAGAGGAGGATGATATGATATGATCAAGAAGAGTGAAAAGCCTAAGCTTGGGGATGCCCCCGTGGGTCACCCAAGCATATTTCAAGAAGACTCAAGCGTCTAAGCTTGGGGATGCCCAAGGCATCCCCTTCTTCATCAACAACTTATCAGGTCATCTCTAGTGAAACTATATTTTAATTCTTTCACATCTTATGTGCTTTACTTGGAGCGTCTGTGTGCTTTTATTTTTGCTTTGTTTTCTGAATAATTGGATCCTAGCATTCTTGTGTGGGAGAGAGACACGCTCCGCTTTTTCATGTGAATACTCGTATTCTTCACTTATATTTGTTGAGTATTCTTACTAGCTACTGCAATGCTTTTAGCTCCTGTTTTTCATGCATCTCTTGTTCAGAGCTGTTAGTTCTTGTAGAGAAGTACTCTCTTGTTTCATTGTTGTATTATTTGGAGAGTTTTGTTGAAATAAGTTGATTGGTGTTTGGTTGGAAACAGAAAATGCTACATGTGGTAGATGGTATATTGAAAAGACATACTCATTCTTGTAGATCATTGTCTTGGATAATTTGATGCTTTGCAATTGTTTTGAGCTCTCAAGTAGATCATGTTTAAGCTCTTGCATCATGTAGTTAAAGCCTATTAGTGGAGAACTACCGTAGAGCTTGTTGAGACTTGGTTTGCATGTTTGATCTCTAAGGTCTAGATATTTTCTGGTAAAGTGTTTGAGTAACAAGGAAGACAGTGTAGAGTCTTATAATGCTTGCAATATGTTTTTATGTAAGTCTTGCTGTACCGGTTGATATCTGTGTTTGCTTCAAACAACCTTGCTAGCCTAAACTCTGTACTGAGAGGGAATGCTTCTCGTGCATCCAAACCTTGAGCCAAAACCCATGCCATTTGTGTCCACCATAACTACCTATTATGTGGTATTTCCTGCCATTCCAAGTAAATACTTCATGTGCTACCTTTAAACTATTCAAAACTTTATTACTCCTTATTTGTGTCAATGTTTTATAGCTCATGAGGAAGTTTGTGGCGTTTTCTCTATCACCTTGTCATTTACTCATGACAGACTTTCACCAATGGACTAGTGGCATATACATCCGCTTATCCAATAACTTGCAAAAAGAGCTGGCAAATGGGGTGCCCAGTCCCAATTAATTACAACTATAACACTTAATTCTCTTCACATGTTTGCCAATGATTTATCAAAAGCAAATTTCAAAGTGTTAAACATATCAAATAGGCACTCCTCCATGGTATGTGATTGTTGGAAGGCACCCGAGGATTCGGTTAGCCATGGCTTGTGTAAGCAAAGGTTGGGAGGAGTGTCATACCAATTTATAAATATGCATGTGTAAACAAAAGAGAAGAGGGATGATCTACCCTTGGGTAGAAATAACGTCCTTCATGGGAGCCGCTCTTGAAAGTCTGGGTGATAAGGGGGATAGAGTGCCCACTGCCATTCGTTGACAACAACAAACACCTCTCAAAAACTTACTTTATGCTCTCTATATGATTTCAAAAACTTAAAAAGCTCTAGCACATGATTTAATCCCTGCTTCCCTCTGCGAAGGGCCTTTCTTTTACTTTATGTTGAGTCAGTTTACCTACTCCTTTCTATCTCAGAAGCAAACACTTGTGTCAACTTTGTGTGCATCAATTCTTATATGCTTACTTATTGCACTTGTTATATTACTTTGTGTTGACAATATCCATGAGATATACATGTTGAAAGTTGAAAGCAATTGCTGAAACTTAAATCTTCCTATGTGTTGCTTCAATGCCTTTATTTAGAATCTATTGCTTTATGAGTTAACTCTTATGCAAAGCTTTTTGATGCTTGTCTTGAAAGTACTATTCATGAAAAGTTTTTGCTTATATGATTCAGTTGTTTACTCTTTATCTATTTGTTAGCAAACTATAGACCATTGCCTTGAGTCACTTCATTCATGACATGAGCCTTGCAATATTATTTGATCAAGATTGTGTGAAGCATGTCTCCTCAGAAATTATTTTGTTGTTATCGTTTTACCTACTCGAGGACGAGTAGAACTAAGCTTGGGGATGCTTGATACGTCTCCAACGTATCCATAATTTCTGATGTTCCATGCTTATATTATGCCAATTGCTACATGTTTTATATACACTTTATATCATTTTTATGCATTTTCTGGGACTAACCTATTAACAAGATGCCACAGTGCCAGTTCCTGTTTTCTGCTGTTTTTGGTTTCAGAAAAGTTGTTCTGGAAATATTCTCGGAATTGGACGAAACAAAAGCCAAGTCCTATTTTTCTGACACGTACACGGAGTCCGAAGGAGAGACGAAGGGGGCCGTGGGCCGCCCTCACCACCTGGTGGCGCGGTCCCACTCCTCCGCGCCGCCACGTGGTGAGGAGGCCACGGGCCTCCACCGACGCCGCCCCTTCGCCTATAATTCCTTTGGGAAAACCCTAAGTACCCGAGTCAATTCCACGAAAAGTTCCAGAGCCGCCGCCGCCGTCAACCCTAACTCGGGAGGGTTCTGAAGCTCTTCCCGGCACCCTGCCGGAGAGGGAATCATCACCGGAGGGCTCTACATCGCCATGCCTGCCTCCGGAGTGATGTGTGAGTAGTTCATCTTTGGACTATGGGTCCATAGCAGTAGCTAGATGGTTGTCTTCTCCTCTTGTGCCATCATGTTTAGATCTTGTGAGCTGCCTATCATGATCAAGATCATCTTATTGTAATGCTACATGTTGTGTTTGCTGGGATCCGATGAATATTGATACTATGTCAAGTTGAATACTGAATATTATGTCTATGTTATTTATGATCTTGCATGCTCTCCGTTGCTTGTTGATACTCTGGCCAAGTGGATGCTTGTGACTCCAAGAGGGAGTATTTATGCTAGATAGTGGGTTCAGTCTCCATTTAATCTGGGGGAGTGACAGCAACCCCTAAGGTTGTGGATGTGCTGTTGCCACTAGGGGTAACCTAATGATGCTTTGTCTAAGGATGAATGTGTTGTTTACATTATGCACTTTACTTAATGCAATTGTCTGTTGCTTGCAACTTAATACTGGAAGGGGTGCGGATGCTAACCTGAAGGTGGACTATTTAGGCACAGATGCATGCTGGATAGCGGTCTGTGTACTTTGTCGTAATGCCCAAATGAATCTCATAGTAGACACCACAACTTGCACATGCATGTTATGCACTTTTCAATATTGTCAATTGCCCAGCTGTAATTTGTTTACCCAGCATGTTAGTTATTTATTATGGAGAGACACCACTAGTGAACTGTGGACGCCGGTCCATTCTTCTACATCTGAAATACAACCTACTGCAATCATTGTTCTCTTTCATTCTCTGCAATTAAACATCATTTTCCATACAACACTTTTAATCCTTTGTTTTCAGCAAGCCGGTGAGATTGACACCCTCACTATTTCGTTGGGGCAAAGTAGTTTGATTGTCTTGTGTGCAGGTTCCAAGTCAACCGTCAGGACTTCTTCCACCCCATCAACAACACAAGTTTTCTGGCGCCGTTGACACCTTCAGAAGTGTCTTCACCTCCTACTGGATTGATAACCTCGGTTTCTTACTGAGGGAAGACTTGCCGCTAAACTCATCAAACCTTACTCTTGGGGTCTCCCAACGAACGTGTGGTTTACACGCATCAGAAGGCGGTGCCGGGGGCGCGGCACCACGGCGGCTTGCGGTCTAGGTCGGGGCAGCTCCACGGCGACCTGGAGAAGCGATGGCGGCTGGAGGGAGCCCCACCACGGTGGCCTGCGGAAAAAGACAGAGGCATGAGATCGAGCTAGGGTTGGACGGCGGCGGTGGCGCGTCTTGGAGAGGAGAAGGGGCACCTCGGGCGGCGGCGGAGCGGCAGCACAACTGCGGGGTAGCACCACGGCGCGGCGGAGCAGGGCTTCACCGCCGGGGGGGGCGTCGGCGGCGTCGGGAGCCCGGAGGCGGAGCAAAGCATCGATTTGGGGGAAGTTACAATTTTTTTCGGCCTCAACCACACTAAACGCCGCGAAACAGACCTTTAGTCGCGTTGGAGCCACCAACCGCAACTAAAGGGTCTTTAGTCCCGGTTGGTGGCTCCAACCACGACTAAAGGTCTCTCTGGGCCGCCAAAAATTGGGCGCGAAGCCCAGCGGACCTTTAGTCCCGGTTGGTGTTACCAACCGCGACTAGATGGGCTTTTTTATTGTTTTTTCCTTGTTTCTTTTTCTTTTTCTGTTTTGAATGGTTTTTGTTTCTGTTTTGATTTACTTTCTTTTTAATTTTTGTTTCTAGTTCATTAATTTTCTTATATACTTTGATTTAAAGGTGCCAATCTGATTTTTAAAATTATTACACATCACTAACTTTCATTATTGCACAATTACACAAAATAAAACATTATTACACATCACTGACAATTACATTACTACACCGTAATATTAGGGGGAACGACGGGAAGACCCAGCCCTGTTCGCGGCTGCCTGGTTCAGGCGCACACGTTTGCGGCGGAGTGCACTAGCCATGGAGGATGAGTCTTTTAGTGCCCAAGCCAGCTCGGAATCCTCCTTCGCCTTGAGCTAGCAGGCAGTCCTGCCTCGCTGGACACGGTCATCGTGGACGAACTGCAAGGAGGCTTCAATGGCCTCCTGCATCTGTGGCCCCCCTGTCGTGGGATTGTCACGCAGATGTCATGGAGATGACTTCGTAGAGTTGGGGATTAAGCGATCGAGCGTCTCCAAGCTAAAGATCTTGACTTGATGTTGATGATTTTGCCGACTTGAGTATGTAGAGCTTGGTGACTTACTGATGATGAGGCGCGAGCGTAGCGGGTTATTGAGCCGCTGATGTTTGTTGATATAGTATCACAGGCATTTGAGACCGGCGAAATCTTGCTGAAGTTTCTGAGTTAATGTTGGTGAAAACCACCTTATCCTGTTGAATGTAAGATTGAGCTGAAATCATAAGAATAATAACTTAATAACTTATGAGCATCAAGATATATCAGCCAAATGTGTATAAGGTGCTGAGTCATAGACATCAAAGCATAAAAGACCGTATAAATAAGCTGGTCAATCATTAGAGTAATAATCTGTCATGTTATCATGACAAGTCATCTGAGCGCATGGCGACTCAAGGGTATATAGCCATAGCCTGTATTTAAAGATTTTCGAGTCGCTGATTTGACTCGCAAATAGATATATATTCTCATGCGCTGCAAAAAATGAAATCTGCGTATAAACATGGTATACGAGTATAATAAAGACCGCCAGATATGGTGGATGTGTAGCCCCTGAGGGCCGGGTTGCATGCTTGATCATGCTGCACGGGACTCAAAAATATCTCAAGTTAGACAAAAATTTAATTGTCCTAGCCCCCGGTCATTAAGCAGGCATGCTTTGATTATCCTGCTTGATGCATATCGTTGCAATTTGATCCTGCAACAGATTGACAAATATTGTTGCCGCAAGATAATAATGATATAAATTCCACTTTGATGTGGCTGAAAATAAATAAATAATGGTGGCTTCATCAGCCGATATCAGGAGATAATTATCTCAATCATAAAACATTTGGCCATGCCAATTCAAACTCGTATGGCCGAGTTATAGGTTCCTGTTAAATCAAAAGGCAAAGCCCCCAAGGAAGCAATGATAATAAGTTGATAATAATATGTTAGCCCTGGCGGCTGGTAATAATTATAATAAAAAGTTAGTACTCCGCATAATAGCATATGGTACCCTGCATGATAGCATAGTATAATCTGCATGATAGCAAATGATATGTCTCATGATGCAAATGATATGTTGCATGATGCAAATGATATGTTGCATGATATTTTTCATGATAGCAAATGGTTGCATAATAGCAACTAGTTGTATGATAGCAACTGGTAAGATGCATGATAGCATATTGTACGATGCATGATAGCATATGGTAATTGACTCAGTAATTTCCCAAATCTAATGTGTGTTCAGGGTCGAGAACGGCCATGATAGGCAGCCATGATAGGCATCAGACTCGATTGATGCCACACGCGGGTACTTTAGTCCTTCTGAATTATCTCTATTACCATTAAGTAAGTCTTCGCGCGGCTCAGAATTTCCCAGGAAAAATGCGTGTTCAGGGTCGCTGGCGGCCATGATAGGCGATTGCACTCGATTGACACCGCACCCCAGTACTTTGGCCGCATAATGCAAAGATACGTCTGACAGGCATTTGAGATCGGCGAAATCTTGCTGAAGTTTCTGAGTTAATGTTGGTGAAAACCACCTTATCCTGTTGAATGTAAGATTGAGCTGAAATCATAAGAATAATAACTTAATAACTTATGAGCATCAAGATATATCAGCCAAATGTGTATAAGGTGCTGAGTCATAGACATCAAAGCATAAAAGACCGTATAAATAAGCTGGTCAATCATTAGAGTAATAATCTGTCATGTTATCATGACAAGTCATCTGAGCGCATGGCGACTCAAGGGTATATAGCCATAGCATGTATTTAAAGATTTTCGAGTCGCTGATTTGACTCGCAAATAGATATATATTCTCATGCGCTGCAAAAAATGAAATCTGCGTATAAACATGGTATACGAGTATAATAAAGACCGCCAGATATGGTGGATGTGTAGCCCCTGAGGGCCGGGTTGCATGCTTGATCATGCTGCTCGGGACTCAAAAATATCTCAAGTTAGACAAAAATTTAATTGTCCTAGCCCCCGGTCATTAAGCAGACATGCTTTCATTATCCTGCTTGATGGCATATCGTTGCAATTTGATCCTGCAACAGATTGACAAATATTGTTGCCGCAAGATAATAATGATATAAATTCCACTTTGATGTGGCTGAAAATAAATAAATAATGGTGTCTTCATCAGCCGATATCAGGAGATAATTATCTCAATCATAAAAAATTTGGCCATGCCAATTCAAACTCGTATGGCCGAGTTATAGGTTCCTGTTAAATCAAAAGGCAAAGCCCCCAAGGAAGCAATGATAATAAGTTGATAATAATATGTTAGCCCTGGCGGCTGGTAATAATTATGATAAAAGGTTAGTACTCCGCATAATAGCATATGGTACCCTGCATGATAGCATAGTATAATCTGCATGATAGCAAATGATATGTCTCATGATGCAAATGATATGTTGCATGATGCAAATGATATGTTGCATGATATTTTTCATGATAGCAAATGGTTGCATAATAGCAACTAGTTGCATGATAGCAACTGGTAAGATGCATGATAGCATATTGTACGATGCATGATAGCATATGGTAATTGACTCAGTATTTCCCAAATCTAATGTGTGTTCAGGGTCGAGAACGGCCATGATAGGCAGCCATGATAGGCATCAGACTCGATTGATGCCACACGCGGGTACTTTAGTCCTTCTGAATTATCTCTATTACCATTAAGTAAGTCTTCGCGCGGCTCAGAATTTCCCAGGAAAAATGCGTGTTCAGGGTCGCTGGCGGCCATGATAGGCGATTGCACTCGATTGACACCGCACCCCAGTACTTTGGCCGCATAATGCAAAGATACGTCTGACTTAAGGTGAGAATAACCAGGATTATTGCTTTGATCGGCTGCAACTGCCGTGACGAGCTCTAATTAGCTTTGATGATAACCAACTCTGATCAGCTGTAGATGTGGTACAGCGAGTCACCTGTTTTAACTCAAATATTTGATAAGATAATGGTTCATTAGTGACTCATAAACTGATGTAATGATGAGCTGTTGTGACTCATAAAATGATATGGGGGTAAATTGCTATGCGACTCATAAATTGATATGACAATAAGTCGATGATGATCAATAAAATGATATGATGATAAATCATATAACTATCAGTCATAAATTGATATAATGATAAGTCATAGAATGACAAATGAATAGCCAAATATCAATACTTGAACATGTAGTGGTGATCTTGATATTCAATGAAAGCTGTAAATAGCTAGACTTTGCAATGCGAATTATAAAGAACTCTAATTTGACGAATGTATTGAGAAGTATATGTAATTAAATCTACAAAAGCTGATATGAATTTAAAGTCTACGACATGATATAATATGAGTCGCAAAAACATTTAATAAAAGGCATAATAACCTAAATATGCAGCCCCCGAGATGAACTCGAAGATGAAATTTAATTTTTACTGATAAAAGTAAAAAGCTGCAAAAGTTTGAGCATGATAGTAACTTATCTTGCTTTAGTCTCCGGGCGTTGATGATGCGATATGATCCGTGGACAGAAGATGTCAATGAAATAGCCATGATGGTATCCGCGGCGAGGTGGAGCTGTCCGTGGTGAAAGTGAATTTTGACCGCGGCGAGTCATCGATTGCCATTTCCACGGAATAGAAATCGTTGTCCGCGGTGTGCTTGAAGTCGACGATGATAGCACTGATCTTTTGAAGTTATGTGCTCCTGAAGCTGGGTGCTGATTTTTTAAGTTGCATGTTGATAAAGTCGCGTGCTGTTCTTTCGAGTCGCACACAGATAGATAGAGCTGACTTCTCCTTGCCTTTTCTTTTTCTCAGCTCACGTGTCCTTCTTTTGGATAAGCTAGCACTTGATTATTGTAGGAATCCAACACAGCAATTGTAGTGCATTTAGCGACTTTGCTTTCCTCAATCCATCTGTGATTCAAAGCAGTAGTATTGTTCGCGTGAAGTCGCGGTAGCGACTTAAATTGACATCTCCTTCTCTTTTCAAAATAGGGAGCAGATGCATGGGATTGGTCCTTTCCATGCAACGCAAGGGTCCAATTTTTTTTTCCTTGCATGTGAGGGCTCCATGTGACGTAATCAATCTTTCTTCTTTCTTGATCCATCGTGCGACTCAAACGAGTATTAACTGGTATGCAATTCTTCACCGACTCGAACTGATCTTTGCATGCATTACTAGTAGTGCTAGGCTTTTGACTTTTTCCATCGGAGATTTCCTTTAATGATGCACCAATGATGGCTTTGCTGCTTTCTCTTTATTACGCTGCCCACCAGCCTGAGTTGGAACATATGTCGGACATACTGTCTGATTGATACAATCAGCCGTACCCGAAGGGAATTCATGATTCCCATGCTCTATTGTTGGATACGTCTTTGAGCTGACCGTTCCTTGGCTTCTCCCTCTTCTTTTTTTTTAGACGCTAGCTGCTTTAAGTCGCAGGAGCATGCGAGTTTGCCTTTTCTACTTCCTTTTGTCTCCTAGGAAATTGCACGTGCGTGTCAACTGGATCTTAATCATGGGTACCTTGACTCTTGATTCTTGGAAAGTACGGCTGCTGCCATGCTTGGACTCCTCATTGAGTTTGATCCGGACTAGAACTACGTCGTGCCGATTTGATACTTTCCTTTTTTGGATTCGCGAACTCGCGTGAACACAAAACTTGCTGTGGTGCTTGAGTCGCCGATGGAGATCTAACCGTTGGAATTGTCTCAAATTTCTTGGAGGGCTTCGGCATTGTATTCCACAGGTTTCCCCCGGAGGGATCTTCGAATTGATGTCCGAGTCGACCTCGATAATTATTTTCCTGAAGTCGCGCGGAGTTCCGTCAGGGTTCCGACGGGAGTTAGCGTATGAGTCGCTGTCGTGGGTTTGTCACGTCAGGTGTCATAGATGACTTCGTAGGTGTGGGATTACGCGAGTCAAGCATCTCCGAGCTTGGGATCGCAGGAACAAAGATCAACACAGATTTACCCAGGTTCGGCCCCTCAATGTGAGGTAAAAGACCTACTTCCTGCCTACCCTAGATTGGTATTGATATGATAATCGAGGTGTTACAATGGAGGCGATCCGATCTGGTACTCGCCGTATGAGCTAGGGTTTGGGGCTTGATAGCTTAACCCGCTCTAAGTCCTGCGAGTCCTCTTTATATACACAGAGGCTCGCTAGGTTACAAAAGGAAACTTCCCCATAAGGAATACATCCACAGAGGCCTACTCGGAGACTACTTGGTCTTCACGTCCTCCGGGATTGTCTTCTAGATCTTTCTCCTTATGGCGGTTCAATATTGGGCTTGTTCCCAAGTGGGCCTTCATCCGTGCGAGTAAGTTAAGTCGCACTGGGCCGCGGGTTAATCCAGAAAGTATTCCCCCGACATTAGCCCCCAAGCATGGCCTGAACTTCATAGTACTTCTTGATCTTGAATGCTTAGGCCGTGCTTTTCCTTGTTTCCAATCTGCGGCTTATAACTTTTCTTGGCGGCTCAAGAACGCGACTTATCCTGTCTTGACGGTTGATTTTCAGATCTAAACGTCTTCTGCGTCTGGGTTATTTATCTTGACTCATCGTTTTCCCCAGCGTCTCTGCATCAAGTCCTGCATCCGCTAATCCTTTCCGCCGCCTCCAATCTCGCTTCTCGTACTCACAATCCTTCGGTGGATATCTCCATCGATCTGAGAAAAATGTCTCGCCGCAAGTGCAACTGGGAAGGCTCGTGGGTCGACGAAGATTTCCTGGAATCCCTATCTGCACGGGGCCTTCTTCCGCCAAAAGATCAATGCGAATGGCGGCGGCCGGTGAGGAGGTAATCCCCAATCCTCAACCAGGAGAGATAGTGATTTTTGCGGAGCATGTTGAGCGCGGGTTCAAGCCCCCGGGCTCTCTCTTCTTCCGCTCCTTGATGCAGCGGTTAGGTCTCGCTTCCATGATATTGGCCCTAATTCGATGTTGCAAGTTAGCAACTTCCACGTCCTCTGCGAAGATTATCTGGGCGTCCCGCCTTCAATAGATTTCTGGCTTGCTCTTTTCAATTGCAATAGTCAAAGGGAAACCACAGATGGTCCTTTTCTCCAATGCGGCGCCATTTCCTTCCAACGCCGTAGGGGTAGTATCTTCCCAAAACTAACTCTCGCCAAGAAAATCAAGGAGTGGCAAAGGACATTCTTCTATTGTAAAAACACTTCTCCTGAGGGTGAAATTCCTTCCTCTTTGGTCTCCTCTTCCCTTCAAGGCTACCGATGCTCTGTCTTCTAAACCTGATCCTTCTTCGTTGCCCTTTATCGAATCCCTCTTGATAAGGTGAGGCGCTGACACTCCATGGTCTCACTGGATTGGACCTTATATCTTGCTGGACTAAGTGGCGATTCAGCCTGTGAGTCGCCGCTTGCGACTTATGATGGATTTCACTTGTCATGCAAATGACGTCGATCGTACTTGCCCTGAAGATTGGGACAAAGGGGAGTGGATAAATTTCATTCGCCGAGTGACGGACGAGGATATTGACTCGTATGACAACGTCGGACTTGCTCCCTTCTGGGCTGAGCACAAGCCTTTTGTGGTAATGTTTACTTGTCACTTGTTTCCTCGAAAATTCCTTTCCCAAAAATTGATTATTTCTGACCTGAGCTCCTTTTCAGATCGATCCCTATTTCTGGGTTCTTCCTTCAGAGGACGTCGACTTGAACCAAGGAACCGTGGCTGAGTCGTCAAGGCAAGCCGCAGCCTTTGACGAAGATACAGTTATGCACGAGGGTAGTGCTTCTGAAGAGGAACAACAAATGGCCGACGCTCTTTTGTCTTCGACTCCAAATACTCCTTTCCTGGAACTTCCTGAGGTGCCTCGCAGGTCCTCGAAACGTATTTTATGCCAGAGCTCAGAAGACCCACGCAGCCTGAAAACGTCGCAAAGCCTTGGCGCTACTGGTAGAAACAAAGCTGCCAAATCTTTAAAACTTACTGATCCCAACAAGGCTGCTTTCTTCCGAAGCTGTAGCAAAGGATTGCTTTCAATAAGCTCGGGTAATTATTTGCGACTCTCTCCTTTTCCTTTCGTGATTGCATATTGCTGACACCACTTCTTTTCATTCTGTAGGTTCAGATTTGCAAGGTTTATCTTCTCCTTCCTCTGGTTGCCTGATGAAAGTATCCGTGTCGCCTCTGGGTATGGTTCACCTTCCTTTCAATGTTGCGGCTCTGCTAGGTCAGCTTATTAACCCATCAATGTTTTGCAGGGCATGTCTGAAGAGGGTACCAAGTCTAATTCTCACCCACTTCTTCTCAGCAAGCTATGAGCGAGGATGATGCTGCTGATGAAACGTGGGAAACAGTAATGTGCGACTCATCCAAGGCCCTCCCTGGAGGAAGGTATTGCAGATGCGGCTCCTGCCGACTCCAGTCGCAGCTCCATCCACAACTCCTGCTGCTGGTAGGATATTACTGAAAATAGAATTCCAGCTCCAGGAAATAGTTCTAAGTCAATCGCAGATGCCATAATTTCTGCTGGAGACAAGCATGCTGCTCTGCTGCGCGGCTTAGTTGAGCAATTTTCTTCAAGTCGCCAGGTACATATACCGTAGCCCCCAAGGATCAAAACCTTGTGTCATCGCACGGGGTGTTGATTCTTTTCCTGCTTCAAATCTCGAGCCCCCAAATTCCTGGATAATTTACCTATGCGTTTTGCTCTGTTTGTTTTCAGCGTGAACTGTCCTTGCTTGATGCTTCTGGCTCAATAAAGGGTAAAGGCATTTCCATAGACCATCCTGAAATGATGCAGTCTCGCCTGGAGCAGCATAATGAGGTCATTAGGGACCAAGATCAGGAAATAAAATCTCTCAAAGGTCAACTCGACTCCTGCGAAGAGCAATTTAAAGAACTTGAAGCTGATATGCAGCAGCGACTCATGGAGAAAGACGAGGTCATTAGATCTTTGCGAGAAGGGCTGGCTCTTAAATCTGAATTGATTGATCGCCTGAAGGGAGACCACGCAAAGGAACTCGCCGCGCGAGATGAAAAATATAACTCGCTGCTCAAAGCCTTTGAGGGTTTTGGCTCCATGGTCAAATCAGCCGTCCTGCAGCTTGCTGGTTGGTCTTGTATTCCTTTAATCATACATATTTTGGGTAACCACTCGTTAGTCTCTGACTTGTTTCTTGCCTTTTCTTTCTTTGACATAGGACCTGAGGCCCCAGTGTCCCGCTCCAATTTGAAGGATCAACTGGTATATCTGTCTGACCTCAGCCAGCGCTTCTTAAAGGTTACCAAGGAAGTTATGACGGTAATCACTCCTGCGACTGATGGCCCAACATCTTGCGAGTATTGGATAAATAAACTGCTCAAGGCTCCACATTATGTCTCTGATTGGAAACGATCCTCTGCTCGCGCCGGAGCCGCGCATGTCTTGACATTGCTTCGAGCATATTATCCAGAGATAGATGTTGGCAAGGTTGCTCGCCACGGCCTGGCGATGAGCGCAGATGATACTGAACTGCCAATAAGCGAGTACTTCGATATCTGGAAAGGGATGCGCGGGTATGCCACAAAATTTGTTGATAACTTAGACTTGGGCACTTATCTTGATAAATTCAATCTTGATGGGAGCAAGGTGTCAAGGAAAAGTCCTCAGGAGCTGAGTCATCTCGGGCTGCCACTCCAGCAACAGTATCTGGTGGCCCTTCTGCTTCGTCTGGCGGCGCCCTGATTATTAGGACACCTGCGACTGCAACTGCGAGACAAGCCGCGCCAATTCCCACTCCTGTTGCTCGGAAGAGGAAAAATAAATAATGTGGGACATGCCCGTTAGTCTGTAAGATATTCATGTATCATAAACAGTATTTTTGTGACCTATAAGCAGGTTCTTTTCTTGATAATTCCATTAAGTAGACGCTCGCGCGGCTCAGTATTTCCTAGGAACATGTGTGTTCAGGGTCGAGAGCGGCCATGATAGGCAATCAAGCTCGATTGACGCCACACCCCAGTACTTTGGTCGCATAATGCAAGACGCTTCTAGCTTAAGGATTGCCACTAGTTTGGCAAAATTTGAGGTGCGATTGGTACTCGCGATGCTCGTAAGGAGCCCTCAAGGGTCAGTGATATATGAAATTCAAAAGACTCAGCGACTCAATGATAGTTGAGGCGAAACGACAAACCCTTGAATGTCAAGGGTGCCGGCTTTATTTCATAATCACTCGATGTTTTACAGGGTGTTACATGATGAGGCCCTTTAATGCGGGTTTTCTATTCCCCGCAGGCCATGCATACTTGATACTCATCGCACTTAGTTGCGAATTAATACTCCTAACGGAGTGGGTTGAACACCTGATTGGTTCAATTTTGAGTCGCTAAAAGCGACTCGGGTCGAGCATGATAGCTCCGATGTATGTCTCATGTTGAAGCAGAAAGCATTTGTTGGGCGATCAGCCGCACTGAGCTGCGACTTATGTTGATTGAGTTTGCTTTGTAAGGTCTCACGATAACTGAGCCCCTTTGGCTGGGTTGTTGATCGAGGCTGGGTCTATGCACATGCGCCATCTCTTGTCTTCTTTTTGTATCAAGGCGACCTCTGGGGCATTATCTTGCTGATGCGCGACTTCTCGGTGGGTATTTACCATCCGGTGGCTGCATCCTGTTGGCCGCTTCCGCGGTACCTCCAACGCGACTCGTTTTGAGCTGCGATCACCGATCTGCGACTGATACCCATGTGAAGAGTTGGCGATACAAGCTTCTTCTGCGAGTACTGAGCCTGCGTTCTCGCATTCTAATGCTCTCTGTCTGTCTCCATATATTGTAATAACACCGTTTGGTCCTGGTATCTTTAACTGTAGGTAGACGTAGCAGGGGCGAGCGGTAAATTTGACATAGGCTTCTCTTCCAAAGATTGCATGATATGAGCTTTTGACTGCTACAACCTCAAAGTCTAGGAGCTCTGTGCGGAAGTTCCGCTCTGTTCCAAAGCTAACTTCAAGTGTTATCTTTCCGATTGGTCGCGTAACAGCTCCTGGGATTATTCCTTGAATTTCTTTCCTGGATGGTCGCAGCCTTGTCTCGGGTATATTCATTCTTCGGAGCGTGTCTTGATATAGGATGTTTACTCTTCCTCCTCCGTCCATTAGGACCTTACTTAACTTGTATCCCGCGACTTCTGGCGTGACCACCAGAGCTGGCTGTCCTGGATCTCTTACTTCTGGGGGTGATCGCCGCGACTCCAAATAACCGATTGCTCTGTCCAGCGACGATACCTTTCTGGCGTTGAAATCTGACTGCTTCCGGCTTCCATCCGTCGTTTGTACCTCCACTGTATGAAACTGTCCTATGTTTCTTCTAGGTAAAACGTCAGGCTCTTGATGAGAGCTAGATTTATTCTTGTGGTGCATCGATCTGCTGCGAGCTGTATCTGGCGTGTCGCCTTCTTTCCACCTCCGGTAATAATGACATTGCGCCTTTGTGTGACCCGCTGGCCTGCCATCTCTCCTGCGATGTAAGTCGCAAGGCACGTCGAAGATCCCCTTGCAGTTATTAGGGGGTAAGGCCTTATCACTCCCTTGCTCTGCATCTGGTGTGCGCGACGTTCTGTCTTCGCGACTGGCAGTTTCCCCGTTGGGTTCTGTGATAAGCCGCCTGTCCCTCTATCTGTCTTTGCATACTTGTCAGCCGTTGCCAAAAGCTGGTCGAAACTATCAATCTTGTGCTCAGCGCGACTTAATTTGTGCACCAGCGGCTCAAATCTACAGTTCTTCCTCATAGCTTGTATTGCAGCTTGTACTGTTAAGTTTTTGGCGGAGCCAAGGATCTCCGCGACTCTCTTGATCCAGTCGCCGCTTGATTCGTCCTTTTTTGAATGCATTGTCTAAGGTTTTTCATATCTTCTGTTTGGAATCTGCGAATGAACTTGTCCTTCAAGTCTTCCCATGTGTTATTGATTTTGATGGCAGCCTTAATAGCCAATCCCTAGCTTCTCCCTGTATTGCCAAGTGGAAGTATTTTGCACGTATTTCTTGAGTCACATCAGCCCCTGTCATGCTTGCCTCGTAGTCTTCTATCCATAAGGCAGGGTCTTGGTCACTGCGATAGGTGGTGACTCGCTGCGACTCGTCGAAGTTCGGGGGAAACGAGTGAGCCGTATTTCCTCTCCAAAACATGCTGGTCCTTTCAATAATGAATAGGAGTTTACTGGCGCTGAATCTTCATCTGAATCAGTTTCAATCTGGGATGGCTGAGTCGCTCCGGTCATCCGCGACTCGCCTTCTATCTTCTTTTCTTTTTCCAATGATACCTGCAAACCTGCTAACTGGTTGACCACTTCTTCGACGCTGTACTTTCTCCTCCCCATGATACCTCGTTTTGCGGCTCATTGGGCGTGACTCCATACATATTTGCTTGTTGTAAAGCAGCAGTTTGTAGTAGGTCGATCGCATGGCGAGCTTCCTTATCAGCTCGCGTGTCTCCAACCGGTGCTATCTTTGATAATATCCCTATCGCGGCGTGCACGTTGCTCTCTGGGTCGCCGTGGAACTGTGATTTCTCTCTCTCTCTGCCATCTTGATCTGATGTTTTTGCTGCCAACGACGGAGTCGCCACTCTTCTTCTTGGAGTTTCTTGCGCTCAGATGTCATCTTGGTTCGCACCGCCTGGTGCTTCGGCTGGCAGTGGCGGAGTCGTCGGCCTTCTTCTTGGAGTTTTTCGCGCTCAGCCGCGAGTCTTTGTGCCTCTTCACAGAGTTCCGTCCTGATAGCTTCAATCTCTTCAATCTTGAGGTCTCCTTCCTGATTTGGTAGGATCCCCAAACAGGTCTTGATGGGACGGGGATGGGCAATCTTGCCGTACTTGTTGTAGCTCCTCCAACACGCGGACCCTGACCGGCCGCAGCTCCTTCACCGATTCGCTTCCTTGAGTCGCGTCCATAGATCTGCGACTGACGGATCCGACGAAAACTTTTACTGATCCGATGGGAACGATGTATCCGAACTCGATGCGATCTGCCTCGGGTCCCCACTCTGAGTCGTCGATGAAGGGGACCCCATTGATGTCTTCAACTTGGCCAATGGCGATGTCCTTGAAGCCTGATTTCGATCCTGCGCGGAACGTGACGCTTTTGACCGCAGGCCCCACGGTGGGCGCCAACTGTCGTGGGTTTGTCACGTCAGGTGTCATAGATGACTTCGTAGGTGTGGGATTACGCGAGTCAAGCATCTCCGAGCTTGGGATCGCAGGAACAAAGATCAACACAGATTTACCCAGGTTCGGCCCCCTCAATGTGAGGTAAAAGACCTACTTCCTGCCTACCCTAGATTGGTATTGATATGATAATCGAGGTGTTACAATGGAGGCGATCCGATCTGGTACTCGCCGTATGAGCTAGGGTTTGGGGCTTGATAGCTTGACCCGCTCTAAGTCCTGCGAGTCCTCTTTATATACACAGAGGCTCGCTAGGTTACAAAAGGAAACTTCCCCATAAGGAATACATCCACAGAGGCCTACTCGGAGACTACTTGGTCTTCACGTCCTCCGGGATTGTCTTCTAGATCTTTCTCCTTATGGCGGTTCAATATTGGGCTTGTTCCCAAGTGGGCCTTCATCCGTGCGAGTAAGTTAAGTCGCACTGGGCCGCGGGTTAATCAAGAAAGTATTCCCCGACAGTCGCCCCGGGAGATCCAGCCGTCGGAATTCGACGAAATTTTGACAGCTGGTAGGAAACTTGATTCCGCATCTTTCCACTGAACGGATCGTCGATATGATTTCCAAGGCATCATCCGGGTCAGTCGCAGCATGGATGTTGACTGCTGCGCTTGACGTAGATGTTGGTATTGCCGATCTTGGAACGGAGCGGCAATCAAATCGCTGAGATTGTTGAAGTCGTCGAGCATGAATCGATGATGAGATCCTCCGTCCCTGGCACAGATCCAGCGCGAAACGTGACGCTCTTAACCGCAGGCCCCACGGTGGGCGCCAACTGTCGTGGGATTGTCACGCAGATGTCATGGAGATGACTTCGTAGAGTTGGGGATTAAGCGATCGAGCGTCTCCGAGCTAAAGATCGCAGGGCACAAGAAAACAATGTTTTTTACCCAGGTTCGGCCCCTCGATGCGAGGTAAAGACCTACGTCCTGCCTATCCTAGATTGGTATTGATATGAATATGGTGTTACAAGGGGTTGGCGATCGAGGTATCGAGTCGCCTCTCTCTGGATGTGTGAGAGCTTCTTAGCTTGGGGTTCTAGGTCCTTGGAGTCCACCTTATAAAGACGATGGCTTGCAAGGTTACAAGGAAACTTCTCTCCCAAGGAAAGTATGAGCCGGAGTCCTACTTGGAGACTAAGTAATGTAATTTCATGTCTTCCAAGTTATGTCTTCTCCTGCCAGATAAGCCTGCGCCAGTTAAGTCTGCGCCAGTTAAGCCGCACCAGATAAGCCTGCGCCAGTTAAGCCGCGTCTGTTAAGCCGCACCAATTAAGCCGCACCAGTTAAGCCGTGCCAACAGCTTATGTCTTGATAAGTCTCCACCAGCTTAAGTCTTGATAAGTTCGTACATCGGCTCATACTCAATTAGGTATTCCCCCGACACCCCCGCCTCTTCCCCATGGTCGCTCCAGTCGAAGTCGTCGTCCTCCTCCTCTCGTTAGGACGGGCAGCGGCTGGTGGAGGTGCGGCGCGCAAGTCGCCGTATGCGGCAGCGGATCCCCATGCCACCCCTGCGGCGTACACATCCTCT
Organism: Poa pratensis; assembly: GCA_947311845.1. Classification (NCBI taxonomy): domain Eukaryota; kingdom Viridiplantae; phylum Streptophyta; class Magnoliopsida; order Poales; family Poaceae; genus Poa; species Poa pratensis. Next base: position 11,028,602 of record CAMZMU010000119.1, on the reverse strand, counting down.
TCAGGGTCAGGGATGTCGGACCACGCGTGCTCGTACGCCCTCCGCACCTCCTTCGGCACCGGAGCAGGAGGCGGTAGAATGGCATTCCTCTCCACGCCGGGCTCGTGGGCATACGGCGGGATAGGCTCCCGCGGTAGCGCCCAAGCGCGCACTGCCGAGCACGCTCGACCTGGTCCAGAAGGCGCTGATCAGGCGGGCGTGGTGGATCCATCTCGTGGATACGATGTGGCTTAGGGTTTACCCCGTCGGCGACAATACTACATATATAGATCTCAAGGGCCCAGCGCTGGGGGATCGTGACTAAAGAAGCACACGGATCGTGTGTTTCTTTAAAGCGCTTGTGAGTCGTTGGATCAGGGGTGTGTTTCTTTAAGACCCGGTTGATAACACCAACCGGGACTGAAGAAGCACACAGATCGTCTGTTTCTTTAAAGCGCTTGTGAGCCGTTGGATCAGGGGTGTGTTTCTTGAAAATGCTTGTGAGCTGTTGGATCAGGGGTGTGTTTTTTTCGTGAGTGACATGACCCTATATATAGCCCCCCTCCGGACATGTTCGGCACTCTGTGTCTACTCCTTGTAATCAAAGCATTTGGATTCCCGTCATACAGCCCTACGGTGCATTTGATATGCAGGCACTCACGAGCCACCATAGGGCTGTATAACGGGGAAACCTTGTGTTTTGTTTCAACTTTCAGAACACAGTTACATAATTACACAAAGGTTTAATACATTATTACACATCACCAACAACATCCCTATGTAGTGTTCACTTGTTCTTTGTGTGTGCCCCTTTCTTCTGAATGCACCGTAACCATGGACAATCTTTTTCAAGTAACTTGATGGTTGGGTCAGTGTTCACTTTGAAAGGCGGGATTTCGTGAAACTTATCGTAATCTTCTGACATGTCTGTCTTGTCCTCCACTCCCACGATGTTTCTTTTACCTGAAAGAACTATGTGACGCTTTGGCTCATCGTATGATGTATTCGCTTGCTTATCTTTCCTTTTTTTTTGGTAGGGTAGACATGTCCTTCACATAGAAAACCGGAGCCACTTCACTAGCTAGAACGAATTGTTCATTCTCGTACCCAAGATTATTGAGATCCACTGCAGTCATTCCGTACTGTGGGTCTACCTCTACCCCGCCATCAAGGTTGAACCATTTGCACTTGAACAAAGGAACCTTAAAAGAAGGTCCATAGTCAAGTTCCCATATCTCCTCTATGATACCATAGTATGTTACCTTTCCCCCATTGCAGTCTTTTGCATCAAAGCGGAAACCCCTGTTTTGGTTTGTGCTCTTTTTATCTTGGTCGGTCATGTAAAATGTATTTTCATTTATCTCGTACCCTTTAAAAGTCAATAGAGTCGAAGATGGTGACTTGGCCAATAAGTATAGTTGTTCTCCAACATTGGTGTCATTAATCAGACGTCTTCGTAACCAACCGCCGAAAGTCTTCATGTGTACTTCATCAATACACAATCTTTTGCATATTGGGAGTGTAAAGAATTCTTGTGTTCCTCGATATACGGATCCGCCAAGCTGGAATTAAGTAGAACTGTGTAGTGTGCTCGAGTGAAATAATTCACGTCTTGACATAGTGTCACTTTCCTTCCTAGAGTGCCTTTTCCACGCAGTCTCCCCTCATGGCGCGACTGAGGAATACCAATCAGCTTTAGATTAGGAATAAAGTCAACACAAAACTCAATGACCTCCTCTGTTCCATAGCCCTTGGAGATGCTTCCTTCTGGCCTAGCACGGTTATGAACAAATTTCTTTAAGACTCCCATGAACCTCTCTATGGGGAACATGTTGTGTAGAAACAGGACCGAGACCCATAATCTCTTCGACTAGGTGAACTAAGAGGTGCGTCATAATATTAAAGAAGGTTGGTGGGAACACCAATTCGAAGCTGACAAGATATTGGACCACATCCTTCTCTAAACCTTTTAGAGTTAGTGGATCGATGACCTTCTGAGAAATTGCATTCAGGAATGCACATAGCTTCACAATGGGTACTCGAACATTTTCCGGTAGAAGCCCCCTCAATGCAACCGAAAGTAATTGTGTCATAATCATGTGGCAGTCATGAGACTTTAGGTTTTGGAATTTTTGCTCTGCCATGTTTATTATTCCCTTTATATTCGACGAGAAGCCAGATGGAACCTTCATGCTGCGAAGACATTCAAAAAATATTTTCTTCTCTTCTTTCGTAAGAGCGTAGCTCGCAGGACCTTGATGATTCGCCGGATGAGCGCCGTCTCGTTGGTTCAAACGTTGATGGGCCTGCCTTGCTTCCGGTGTATCTTTTGACTTCCCATACACGCCCAAGAAGTTTAGCAGGTTCAAGCAAAGGTTTTTTGTCACGTGCATCACGTCGATTGCAGAGTGAACCTCTAGCTTGATCCAGTAGGGCAGCTCCCAGAATATAGATTTCTTTTTCCACATGGGTACGTGGTTGTTAGCGTCATTTGGAACAGATAGTGCGTGATGACCCACAAGTATAGGGGGTGTATCGTAGTACTTTCGATAAATAAGAGTGTCGAACCCAACGAGGAGCAGAAGGTGTTGACAAGCAATTTCGGTGAAAGAATTCACTGTAAATGCTCACAGACAAGTTTTTAGGGGTTTTTGATATAGCGGATAAATAAAATACAAGTAAGTAAATTGCGGTAATAATAATTGCAGCGAGTGGCCCAATCCTTTCTACAGCAAAGGACAAGACGGTTTGTTTACTTATGATGACCAAACGTTCTTGAGGACACACGGGAATTTAGTCTAGTGCTTTCGCTTCATATAGTTGATTAATCTTCATTGTTTTGATAAGTGTTGTGTGGGTGAACCTATGCTAATGCACCGCCCTTCCTAGGACTAATAAATACTTGTGATTATACCCCCTGCAAGCATCTGCAAATACAAGAAAGTAATTAAGATAAATCTAACCACAGCCTTAAACTCTGAGATCCTGCTATCCCTCATGCATCGATGTACCAACGGGGGTTCAGGTTGCTGTCACTCCGGCAACCTCACAATTAGGAAACGAATACACAATGCATTCCCCTAGGCCCATAAAGGTGAAGTGTAATGTAGTCGACGTTCACATGACACCACTAGAAGAATAAAGTTAGCATAATCAGCATACCAAGGACTATCTCGCGAGCTCACCTTTATTGCAGCCAATTGTTCATTTGGAAAACTATCATTAACAGGTACGGGATCATAAGCAGTATTTTCCAATCTAGATAAATTATCAGCAACAGGGTTATCAGCACCTTTCCTATCTACAATATGTAAATCGAATTCTTGTAAAAGGAGCACCCATCTAATAAGCCTTGGCTTAGCGTCTTTCTTTTCCATAAGGTACCTAATTGCAGCATGATCGGTATGAACAGTGACTTTTGAATCAACAATATAAGGTCTAAACTTGTCACATGCAAAAACTACAGCTAAGAACTCTTTTTCAGTAATAGCATAATTTCTTTTAGCGGCATCAAGAGTCTTACTAGCATAATGAATAACATTCAACTTTTTATCTACTCGCTGTCCAAGAACAGCACCTACAGCAAAATCACTACCATCACACATAATTTCAAAAGGTAAATTCTAATCAGATGGTTCGACTACAGGGGCAGTAGTTAAAGCCTTTTTCAAAGTTTCAAAAGCTTCCTTACAATAATCATCAAAAACAAAAGGCACATCTTTTTGAAGAATATTAGTAAGAGGCTTCGAAATTTTAGAGAAATCTTTAATAAACCTTCTATAGAAACCAGCATGACCATGAATACTACGAATACCTTTTACATCCCTGGGATAGGGCATTTTCTCAATTGCTTCAACTGTAGCTCTATCAACTTCAATACCTCTCTCAGAAATTTTATGTCCCAGAACAATTCCTTCATTAACAATAAAGTGGCATTTTTCCAATTAAGAACAAGGTTAGTTTCTTCACATCTCTGCAAAACTTTATCAAGGTTTCGCAAACAATTATCAAAATAATTCCCATAGAAGGAAAAATCGTCCATGAAAACCTCTACAATCTTTTCACAAAAGCCATGAAAAATAGCAGACATGCACCTTTGAAAAGTAGCGGGGCATTACATAAACCGAAAGGCATACGCCTATAAGCATAAGTTCCATAGGGGCAAGTGAAAGTGGTTTTCTCTTGATCTTTAGCTCTAACAGCAATTTGTGAAAACCCAGAATAACCATCAAGAAAGCAAAAGTGAGTATTCTTAGATAACCTTTCTAGCATTTGATCAATGAAAAGTAAAGGGTAATGATCTTTCTTAGTAACTTTATTAACTTTCCAAAAATCAATGCACATCCTATATCCTACAACTACTCTTTGAGGGATGAGCTCATCATTATCATTTGGTACAACAGTAATCCCTCCTTTCTTAGGAACACAATGCACGGGACTTACCCATTTACTATCAGCAATAGGATATATAATACCAGCTTCAAGAAGTTTCAATACCTCATTTCTTACCACATCCTTCATTTTAGGAATTAGACGACGTTGATGTTCAACAACAGGCTTTGCATCATCTTCCATGTTGATGGCGTGTTGGCAAATAGAGGGGGAAATCCCCTTCAAGTCGTCAAGAGTGTATCCAATAGCTCCTCGGTGTTTCTTCAATATTTCCAATAATCTTTCTTCTTCAAAACCTGAAAGCTTAGAACTAATAATAACAGGATATGTTTTCTTATCATCAATATAAGCATATTTAAGATTATCAGGTAAAGGTTTCAAATCAAAAACAGGATCTTCCTTTGGTGGTGGTGTTGTACCTAAATATTCAACAGGTAAATTATGTTTAAGAATGGGTTGACGAAAGAAAATTTCATCAAGCTCATCCCTTTCTTCCCTAAAGACTTCACTCTCGTGATCCTCCAAATGTTGCTGCAAAGGATCATTAGGAGCAAGAGCAATAGATGCAAGCTGTTCAACTCTAAAATCCTCATTAGGAAATTCAGTTTCATAAGGAGTTTTGGCAAATTTAGAGAAATTAAACTCATAAGATTCACCAGCAAATTTAGTCAAAATTTTCTCTTTCTTGCAATCTATAATAGCTCCACAAGTATTTAAGAAAGGTCTACCAAAAATGATAGGACAAGTTTTACTAGCAGCAGAACCAAGTACCAGAAAGTCAGCAGGATATCTAATCTTACCACATAAGACTTCCACATCTCGAACAATACCAATAGGAGAAATAGTTTCTCTGTTAGCTAGCCGAATAACCACATTAATCTCTTCAAGTTCACAAGAACCAATTTCATGCATGATTTCCCTGTAAAGCTTATAAGGAATAGCACTGGAACTTGCACCAATATCACATAAACCATAATAATAAGGATCACCTATTCTAACAGAAAGCATAGGAACGCTAGCTTTCCTAGACTTACTAGGATGTGGAACAATATTAGAAGCATCTTCACAGAAGATGATGTGCTCATCTTCTACACTTTCAGTTACAAGGTCCTTAATTATTGCTACAGCAGGTTCAACAGTTATTTGCTCATCAGGTTCTATAGGTTTATTTGCACTTTTGTTAACCACACTAGTTATAACAGAATGTTCCTTCACTTTAGCAAGAAAAGGAATTTTTTCAATATAAGCTTCAGGAAGAATGTGATCAACAGTTTTAACTTCAATACATCTACCTATAGGTAAATCAGTTTTATCTTTATAAGGTTCATGATACTTATTAAAAATCTTCCTAGGCAATTCGAAATGAGAGGCAAAGGCTTTACAAAAAATTGCAACAACTTGAGAGTCAAGACCATAAGCATCACTCATATTTCGAAATTTATCAGTATCCATAAAAGCTTTAATGCATTCATAATCATATTTTATACCTGACTCTCTACCTTTGTCGTTCTCCCATCCTTCAGTATTCTCCTGAATCTGATCAAGAAGGTCTCATTTAAACCCTTCTTTGTTGCGCGTGAATAATCCAGAACAAGCAGTATCTAACAAGGTTTTATCTTGAAAAGAAAGTCTTGCATAGAAATTATCAATAATGACATTACCAGGAAGCTCATGAATGGGGCATTTGAGCATTAATGACTTCAATCTCCCCCACGCTTGGGCAATACTCTCACCATCATGAGGCCAGAAGTTATATATGCGGTTTCGGTCTTTGTGAATTTCACTTGGAGTATAGAATTTAGAATAAAATAGAGGCATAATTTCCTTCCAATCAAGAGAACGCCCATTCTTCAGCAGTTTATACCAATGTGCCGCTTTACCAGACAGCGACAAAGAGAATAGTTTCTTCTTAACTTCATCCATAGAAATACCTGCACACTTGAACAACTCGCATAATTCATGTAAAAATAGTAAATGATCTCCAGGATGGACAGTTCCATCCCCTTCATAGCGGTTATTCGTAACACGTTCAATAATTTTCATAGGTATTTTATATGGAATTACTTGCTCACCTGGCGCCTCATCCACTACATTTGCAGTAGTAGTAGATTTCCCAAATAGGAATTCAAGAGAAGACCTCTCCATAATGAAATATAGCAGCAGGCAGAAATAAAAACAGCACGTACAGTAAGAGTCTTCCTTACCAATTCCACTTACCAATAGCGCTTCACTCCCCGGCAACGGCGCCAGAAAATAGTCTTGATGACCCACAAGTATAGGGGGTGTATCGTAGTACTTTCGATAAATAAGAGTGTCGAACCCAACGAGGAGCAGAAGGTGTTGACAAGCAGTTTCGGTGAAGGATTCACTGTAAATGGTCACAGACAAGTTTTTAGGGGTTTTTGATATAGCAGATAAATAAAATACAAGTAAGTAAATTGCGGTAATAATAATTGCAGCGAGTGGCCCAATCCTTTCTACAGCAAAGGACAAGCCGGTTTGTTTACTTATGATGACCAAACGTTCTTGAGGACACACGGGAATTTAGTCTAGTGTTTTCGCTTCATATAGTTGATTAATCTTCATTGTTTTGATAAGTGTTGTGTGGGTGAACCTATGCTAATGCACCGCCCTTCCTAGGACTAATACATACTTGTGATTATACCCCCTGCAAGCATCCGCAAATACAAGAAAGTAATTAAGATAAATCTAACCACATCCTTAAACTCTGAGATCCTGCTATCCCTCATGGATCGATGTACCAACGGGGGTTCAGGTTGCTGTCACTCCGGCAACCCCACAATTAGCAAACGAATACACAATGCATTCCCCTAGGCCCATAAAGGTGAAGTGTCATGTAGTCGACGTTCACATGACACCACTAGAAGAATAACACCACAACTTAAATATCAAACCATTAAATATTACTCAACATAATTCAGTACTAACATTTAGACTTCACCCATGTCCTCAAGATCTAAACGAACTACTCACAAGACATCATATGGATCATGATCAGAGATAATATAATGATGAATAACAATCTGGACATAAACCTTAATTCAACGGTTTCACTCAATAGCATCAACCACAAGGAGTAATTAACACCGGGAAAGTTTCCCCTATGAAATACACAAGATTCAACCCTAAATGTTACAGCGGAACGGAGTGGAGTGGTGGAGATGACGGTGTCGGCAGTGGAGATGATGGTGATGATGATCCCGATGAAGTCTAGATCGATGACGGTGATGATGGCGACGATTTCCCCCCTCCGGGAGGGAATTTCCCCGGCAGATTTCTCCCTGCTGGAGAGCTTTTCTCTCTCTGGTGTTTTCCGCCTCGAGGAGGCGGCGCTGTCTATACTCGATGATCCCCCGAGTCTTAGGGTTTCTGGATGATGTAGTACGCGAAGGGGCGACGGCTGAGGTGGGCATGGGCCTCCTCCCCATATGGTGGCGCGGCAGCATAGGGGGTCGCGCCACCGTGTGGGGAGGGCCCACGGTGGCCCATCTTGGTCTCCCCTTTTGGCCCCTCTGTCATCTGACAAAATAGAAGCTTATGTATATTTTCCTCGAATTGTTGAACTCCAGAAATATCGTATCTTGACGATGCTTTTTCCAGCAGAATCCTGACTCTGGTGAATAATCCTCCAATAATGATGAAACATGCAAAACAGGTAAAATAACATAAGTATCATCTCTAAATATGAAATATATCAATGAATAATAGTAAATTATGATATAAAATAGTGATGCAAAATGGACGTATCAGTGCGCCAGGACTCTTCCCAAAGATTACTTTTAAATCCTTGACCATATCATGTATAACAGAACCATCAGGGCGGGTAGGCTTCGTCCGATTATCTGCCTCACATTTGAAATGTTTGTCTTTCTTTCTTGCGTGATGTATGGGTACAAGAAATCAACGATGCCCCATGTAGACATTCTTGTTACCTAAATGTATACTTTCAGTATCATCTAAACAGTGCGTGCATGCATTGTATCCCTTGTTTGACTGTCCTGAAATGTTACTAAGGGCAGGCCAATCATTGATGGTTACAAACAACAGCGCTCGTAGGTTTAATTATGTTTCTTTGTACTCATCCCACACACGCACACCTTCTTCATGCCACAACTGTAAAAGTTCTTCAACCAATGGCCTCAGGTACACATCAATGTCATTGCCAGGTTGCTTCAGGCCTTGGATGAGCACTGGCATCATAATGAACTTCCGCTTCATGCACAACCAAGGAGGAAGGTTATAGATACATAGAGTCATAGGCCAAGTGCTATGACTGGAGCTCTGCTCTCCAAAAGGATTAAAGCCATCTGTACTTAGACCAAATCTTAAGTTCCTAGCGTCATCTGCACGTCGGGAAATCCCTGTCGATTTTTCTCCACTGCGACCCATCAGCGGGGTGTCTCATCATCCGGTCTTTCTTACGGTCTTCTTTGTGCCATCGTAACAACTTTGCATGTTCTTTGTTTTGAAACAAACGTTTCAACCGTGGTATTATAGGAGCATACAACATGACCTTGGCAGGAATCCTCCTCCTTGGACAATCATGCTCGCCCTCAACATCACCAGGGTCATCTCGCCCAATCTTATAACGCAATGCACCGCATACAGGACAAGCATTCAATTTTCGTACTGACCGCGGTAGAGGATGCAGTCATTAATGCATGCATATATCTTCTGCACCTCTAATCCTAGAGGGCAGACAACCTTCTTTGCTTCATACGTACTGGAGGGCAATCCGTTGTCCCTTGGAAGCATCTTCTTAAATATTTTCAGCAAATTTTCAAATGCCTTGTCAGTAGTATCACTCTCTGCCTTCCATTGTAGCAATTCCAGTGTGCTACCCATCTTTTTCTGGTCATTTTCGCAAGTTGGGTACAGCAATTTGGTGTGATCAGCTAACATGCGCTCCAACTTCAACCTCTCGTTTTCACTTCCACAGTCCATTTGTGCATCACGAATGGCCCGGCGAAGATCATCGTCAGGCTCATCAACGATGGGATCTTCTTCAACTTCGTCTTCCCCCATTGAAGTACCACCGTGTTCATCGAACATAGGATAGTTGTCATTATCCTCTTCTTCTTCATTTTCTTCCATTATAACCCCTGTTTCTCCGTGCTTGGTCCAACTGAAAGATCGATATGTCAACTAGGAGGGGGGGTGATTAGGCGACTACCAAATTTTAATTCTTTTTCGATTAATTAGGGCTTGAGCAAGTATAACAAAGGTTGACTAGATGTGCACTAGATGATGGCAACCTGTGTGATACAAACAAGGTAAGTAACATAGCGGAAGCAACAAGTAAAGGATAGAAATAACCGCAAAGTGGAGACGCGAAGATGTTTTCCGTAGTTCCTTCCCAAGGGAAGTACGTCTACGTTGGAGGAGTGTGGAGCCACCTAGGCACTCCAATAGCATGGATGTGCTCACTCTATTCTCCGCGAGCTTTACCTGTGGGGGTTTGGCTCATCCACTATGAGGTCAACTTGATGGCGTTGACCAAGCCGATACACAAAGGTTGGGGAATCTCACAAAGGCACCTAGGGTTACAAGCAACCCAAGATGCAATATTCACACAAATAGTGTGGGGGGAATGGAATTTCCTTCGGTGGAGATGTAGATCTAGACCTCCTCCCACACTCCTCAAAGTATCAAGTTGCTTAACATATACCAACTCATTAATAGGACCATTAAGGAAAGCACTTTTAACATCCATTTGTTGTAGTTTAAAGTTATGATGAGATGCATATGCAAGCAAGATGCGAATAGATTCAAGACGAGCAACGGGGGCATAGGTTTCACAGAAGTCAACACCTTCAACTTGAGAGTAGCCTTGTGCCACCAATCTCGCCTTGTTTCGAATGACGATGCCGTTCGCGTCTTGCTTGTTCTTGAAGACCCACTTGGTGCCGATGACGTTCTTGCACCCGCTTGGCCTTGGCACCAACTTCCACACCTTGTTGCGCTTGAAGTTATTGAGCTCTTCGTGCATGGCATTATTCCAATCATGATCTTCAAGAGCTTCATGCACCTTCTTGGGCTCGATGAAGGACACAAACGCATGGTGAGTGCTAAAGCTCGCCAATTGACTTCTCGTGACGACCTTGCTTTGGACGCCACCGAGGACATTGTCCAAATGGCAATCCAAGAGCTCTAGGTTTCGCTCTCGTCTTGAGTCTCTTCTATTCTTGAGCTCCTCCTAGGTTTCTTGAGATATAACTTGATCATTTCCTTCATCATCGGAGTCATGTGCATGGTGTTGAACTTGAACTTGATCTCGATGTGGACCATCTTGAGCTTGTTCTTGATCATTTGCTTGAGATGCACCTTCTTGAGTTTGGTATTGAACATCAAGTTGTGGAGAGGGACCACTAGGTATCTCGTCCTTGACCTTGCTCACTTGATTGAGGGCTCGGAGTTTGTTCTTGGTTACATGGAGGATCTTGAGTAGGTGATGGTATGACTTGAGGAGGAGCATGTGGAGGATCTTGAACTTGAGGAGGATCCTCTTCAATCGGACGAATGTCCCCAATTGCCATCCTCCTTAGAGCAAGCTCCATGCGTATATCACCTACAACACTAGAATCAACTTGCCCCACTTGGGAGCCGTTATCCTCATCAAACTTCACGTCACTAGATTCTTCAACTTGACCGGTGGTCTTATTGTAGACTCTATAGCCGTGAGAGCTTGTGGAGTAACCAACAAAGATACCCTCTATTGATCTAGTCTCGAACTTAGATAACCGGTTACCTTTCTTGCGAATGAAGCACTTGCATCCAAAGACGCGAAAATAAGAGAGGTCCGGTTTCTTCCCAAGAAGAATCTCATATGGGGTCTTGTTCAAGAGCTTGCAGAAGTAGAGTCGGTTTGTTGCATGACACGTGGTGGAGATGGCTTCGGCCCAAAAGTTAAACGGAGAAGCATACTCCGCAATCATGGTCCTAGCCGCATCCATAAGAGTCCGGATCTTCCTCTCCGCAACACCATTTTGTTGAGGGGTATAAGGAGTGGAATATTGATGAGCAACCCCTTCTTCACTAAGAAATCCCTCCACGGTGTAGTTCTTGAATTCGGACCCATTATCACTTCGGATTGTCTTGATCTTCTCTTGATATTGGCGTTGAGCCATGTTGATGAAGTCAATGACTCTTTGTTGGGTCTCACTCTTCTTCTTCTTGAAGAAATAGACCCATGTGTATCTTGAATAGTCATCAACAATCACCAAGCAATACTTCTTTCCACCAAGACTATCATAGGATAGGGGACCGAAGAGGTCCAAGTGAATGAGCTCAAGAATCTTGTCGGTGGTGATCTTGGTCTTTGATGGATGAGCTTCTCCATGTTGTTTACCTAGAACACAAGACCTACACACACGATCTTTGGAGAACTTAAGATCGGTTAGTCCAAGAATGTGATTACCACTTTGAAGATCATGGAGTGTTCTCATATTGGTGTGGGCTAGTCGGCGATGCCAAAGCCAACCCACATCAACTTTAGCCATTAGACAAGTCACGGCCGACGTGCTCTCTTTTGAGAAATCAAGCACATACATGTCGTGCTCGACATGTCCAACAAAGACTACTTTAAGAGATCCCTTCACGGTGATGATCACACTCTCGTCATCAAAGTAGCACCCATAACCACATTTAGTGAGTTGATAGACGGAGAGAAGGTTGTAACCAAGGGACTCAACAATAAGTATATTCTTGATAGAGACTTCTCTAGCAACAACGACCTTGCCTCGTCTCAATACCTTAAGCTCGCGGTTGTCACCAATTTTGACTCGTGAATATTGAGGTAGAGGAGGTTCAATATCATCCACCAAGTCAATGCGTCCGGTCATATGTTGGGATGCTCCACTATCCACCGTCCATCGACCCGCACCGGACGCCACACCCTACAAGAGATCAAGTCTTTGACTTAGGTACCCATTTTTGGATGGGTCCTTTCTTGTTAGTCACAAGGGTCTTTGGAACACAAATAGCCCAATGATAATCATCACCATATGAAGTACCAATATATTTAGCATAAACATGACCATCTCTAGATTTCAAAAGAACATAAGATGGATTATATTTCTCGGCGAAGTCATTATGGGTGGGAAGACCCCTTGTGGTCTCACCACCCACAATGGTGTTGGTCTCCTTCTCTTTAGCCATCTCCCCCTCCTTCACAAAGATGATAGCTTTGGAAGAGGGAGTTGGCTCTTCTTCTTCTTGCTCTTCTTCTTTGACTTGGTTGAGAAACCAAGTCCTTCCTTTCCAACTTGATCCTTTTGGCTACCCAAAAGGTCCATGAGGTTCTTCTCTCCTTGGGCACAAGACAAAATGCTGTTCTCAAGTTGAGATTTCAACTTAGCATTTTCTTAAACAAGGTTAGCATGCTCACAACAAAAATAGATTGATCAACAAGTTCATTTGATGTAGAAGTAATAGCTAATTTTACTTGTTGACCTAGGAATTGATCATGAGACTTTTCAAGTTTGGAAAACGACTCTTTGAGGGTTTTGAGTTCCTCATCAAGTCTCTTGTTTTCCTCCACAAGTCTAGCATGGTCAATGCCTAGCCCATTCTTCTCATTTTTATAGACTTTGGAATAGCAAGAGCATGCTCATGGTCCTTTTTAACTCTAGACATGTCAATAGCATAAGATTCCTCCAAGTTAGATAGAGCCTCCTCGAGAGACCCTCTACGAGTTTGCTCTTTTCCAAGAGCGATAGAGAAATCCGCTATCTCATTTGCATAGTCCATTTCCCGAATTGCCATGCCCGAGATGATCTCCTCCTTTTGATCTACAAGAGAGTTAGTTTCCTCAAGTTGCTCCAAAAGAGCATCAACATTAACTTTGTCATCTCCCTTAAGGTTAGCTAGCCACAAGTCCACCTCATTTGGACTTTGGGGCTCCTTCACAACATTCTCAACACAATCCAATAAGGAAGGAAGTGTAGAGGAGATAGGTTTAGCCGAAGGAGTTACCGAGGTGGCTTTTGCCATGAGACATGTGTAGGGAGTGGTCTCATTCTCATTGGGAGATCCAAAAGGGATTACGATGTAGAGGAAGGAGTGGCTACGGCAATGCGCGCGGTAGCTCCGGCTTCATCTCCATCTTCATCACCGGACATGTATTCTTCCAAGACCTTTCTATCTTGAACACACAAGGCATTGGGAACCCTCTTCTTCACATAGTTCTTGTTGATGGTGGCCTTGGTGGTGTCTTTCCTCACAAGCTTGCCATTATGATCCTCTCTATTCTCCCAAGGGCATTGGGCAATATAGTGGTTGAGGTTGCTACAATTATAGCAAGTCTTTGGACGCTCCCCTCTTGGTTTGCCAAACTTCTTGTTGTTGGAAGATCGACCTTCTCGGGAGCGGTTGCTCCAAAATGATCTTGCGGCAAGGGCCATGTGATCATAGTAGTCATCCTTGGTGTCTTGCGCATCATCCTATTCACCTTCTTGCTCACACTCATTTTCACAAGTGATGGCCTTGGACTTCAATGCAACATTTGGAGAGTGTCCCGCAAGTCCTCTTTGCCGAGCATGAGCATGAATAGAACTCTTCACAACCATTCCGATGGAGACGAACTCATTGAGAATGGTGTTGGAGTCAAGCGTTGAGAAGTCCGGTCTTGATCGAATGGTTTGAGCCAAGCTTTGATTTGAAGGAGTGATTGCCTTGAGGAACTTGCGCTTGATCCAACTATCTTCAATCTTCTCAAAGCCAAAATCATTCAAGGTGATGGCAAGAGCGGAGAGCCTTCGATAGAGATCTTCGGGAGTCTCATCCTCATTCATCACAAACTCTTCGTCTTCATCTAGAACCGCTTCATACTTGCAAAGTTGAATGCTTGCGCTACCCAAGAACAAGTTGTGGAGATTGTCCCAACATTGCTTGGCCGTCTTGCACACCCGGATATGAGTGGTGTAGGTTGGACCGGCGGCCGTTTGAATCATGCGCATTGCGGTGGCGTTGAGTTGGTGATTGACCTTCTCCGTTGGAGTCATGTTGAGTGGGTCTTGAGGATGAAAGCCTTGCTCTATAATGTCAATCAAAAAGACACAACAACTAGACATGTGTGATAGCATATTAAATTGCCAATTAGGAAAGTCTTTTGGGTCAAGCATAGGAGGTGCGCCCATATTGGCGATGTGTGGCGGGTTGACATGTTGGTGGTTTGCGTTGTACAATTGTCCCGGTGGAACATTTGCATACACCCCCGGTAACCTTGAGGTTGAACTAACACCCGGGGCAAGTGGTGGGGCTTGCACGAGTGGTGGGTTGGCTTTTGCCGTTCCATCCACATTGACAAGATCCGTAGACGGAGGATATCCGGCTTCGTTCCACTATCCGTTGCCGCGGGGGTTGTATCAACCTTAGGTGTCGGGTCCCCTAGGAATTCCTTGAGCATCTCACGCATCGATTCCTTCATGCTTAGGTTGAGGTTGGTGGTGAGCTCGGTATTGAGATTTGATATCTCATTTTTGATCTCACCAACAACCACACCAAAGCGTTCATTAGTGACTGATGCGAGAGGGTCCAAGTCCGACATATTCTCTTAGGCGATGAAGCCTTAGATAAGAGCCGAGGCTCTGATACCAATTGAAAGGTCGATATGTCGACTAGGAGGGGGGTGATTAGGCGACTACCAATTTTAATTCTTTTTCGATTAATTAGGGCTTGAGCAAGTATAACAAAGGTTGACTAGATGTGCACTAGATGATGGCAACCTATGTGATACAGACAAGGTAAGTAACGTAGCGGAAGCAACAAGTAAAGGATAGAAATAACCGTAAAGTGGAGACACGGAGATGTTTCCCGTAGTTCCTTCCCAAGGGAAGTACGTCTACGTTGGAGGAGTGTGGAGCCACCTAGGCACTCCAATAGCACGGATGTGCTCACTCTATTCTCCGCGAGCTTTACCCGTGGGGGTTTGGCTCATCCACTATGAGGTCACCTTGATGGCGTTGACCAAGCCGATACACGAAGGTTGGGGAACTCCACAATGAGTTGGAGCCTCCCAACAATGTCCCGGACTCCCTCGGAGACTCACAAAGGCACCTAGGGTTACAAGCAACCCAAGATGCAAGATTCACACAAATAGTGTGGGGGGATGGAATTTCCTTCGGTGGAGATGTAGATCTAGACCTCCTCCCTCACTCCTCAAAGTATCAAGACGTTTGGGTGGTTGGAGTGGGAGATCTAGTAGTTTGAAGCTTTCATTAATGGAGGAGAGAGATGGCTTGAAGCTTAGCATTCAATGAGGAAGAAGACCTCCTATTTATAGCTCCTCCAATAAGTGGCCGTTGCCCTGGCCAAGATTCCCGCAGCGGTACTACCGCTGGGGGCAGCGGTACTACCGCTGCGCTCTTCGCCTTCTGTCTCCGAGCTTCTCGAGTCCCTGTCTTCGTAGTGGCCCGGTACCGCAATCGCTACCGCTGGGAGATACAAAACTAGGAAATCGGTGGTACCGTGGGCGGTACCGCCAGCGGTAGCTGGGCCTTGACTGCTTCGGACTCCGGAAGAAAAACACGCAGCGGTACTACCGCTGCGCACGGCGGTACTACCGCTGGCCAGCGGTACTACCGCTCGATGCCGCTGTCGCTGCCGCTGATGGATATAGAACGACGAAAATGGCGGAACCGCCAGCGGTAGCGCCAGCGGTAGCAGCCGCACAACGCAGCGGTACTACCGCCACGCCCGGCGGTACTACCGCTACCTGGAGCAGAAAACTGATTTCACCATTTCACAAGCTTTGTTCAATGACGCTTTTTATAGTTAAACCTGGGAAGCTCAAATACACGATTAGATGTATAATTGTGTTATTACTAACACCAAAACATCATTAGGGAAGATGCACTTTCACCAACAATAATAACAAGACATGAAACCATTCCGCAACAGGTGGCCGTGAAGAATTGATGAGTGATGTCTACGCACGCTTCTATTCTTGTTGACAGTGTTGGGCCTCCAAGTGTAGAGGTTTGTAGGACAGCAGCAAGTTTCCCTTAAGTGAATCACCCAAGGTTTATCGAACTCAGGGACGTAGAGGTCAAAGATATCCCTCTCAAGCAACCCTGCAATTAAGATACAAAAAGTCTCTTGTGTCCCCAACACACCTAATACACTTGTCAGATGTATAGGTGCACTAGCTCGACGAAGAGATAGTGAAATACAAGTAATATGGATGATTATAGGTAGTAATTGCAATCTGAAATAAAAATGGCAGCAAGCAGACATGTAGCAGAACTGGTTGTAAACAGTGTTTCAATGCTTAGAAACAAGGCCTAGGGATCATACTTTCACTAGTGGACACTCTCAACAATGACATCATAATTAAATACATAAATATCTTCTCTTCACTATGCTACTCTGAATCCCACTACGGTTGGATAACGAACACCAATTCAGTGCGTAGGGCTACAAAAGCACACCCCTAAGTCTGAGTAAACAAACACCACAATTTCATGGAGACATCCAACTCAAATTATAACTCATGATAAGTATTTATGCAAACTTTAGCCTAAGAGCCACACACGGTGCGCACACTGTCATCTTCACACCGTGGGACAAGGTGACTCCGGAGATCACATTAATAAAATCACTTGAGTAGCATAATAGATGAAGAGTAACATCTACTTATTCAACTAGATTACAAAGCTCATGATCACATAAAGATCACACCATGGGAGAGAGATAAACCACATAGCTACCGGTAGAGCCCTCAGCCTCGAGGGAGAACTACTCCCTCCTCATCATGGGAGTCAGCAACGGCGATGAAGATGGCGGTGGAGTCGATGGAGATGGCTCTGGGGGCACTTCCCCGTCCCGGCAGCGTGCCGGAACAGAGACTTCTGTCCCCCGAAACTTGTTCTGGATGGCGGCGGCGCTGCGGACCTCTTCGTGGAATATGATCGATTCTTTTAGGGTTTTCGTGTCGGGGGCAATATATAGGCGAAAGGACGATGGTCGGTTGGGACCCGAGGGCTCCTCACCACGTGGCGGCGCGGCCCAGGGCCCACCCGCACCATGGCATGGTGAGGGCGGCCCATGGCCGTCCTCCTTCTCCCTTTGGACTCCGTGTACATGTTGGGAAAATAGGAACATGGGCTTTTGTTTCGTCCAATTCCGAGAATATTTCCAGAACAACTTTTCTGAAACCAAAAACAGCAGAAAACAGGAACTGGCACTGTGGCATCTTGTTAATAGGTTAGTCCCAGAAAATGCATGAAAATGCTATAAAGTGTATATAAAACATGTAGCAATTGGTATAATATAAGCATGGAACATCAGAAGTTATAGATACGTTGGAGACGTATCAATGAGCAAGGGTGATCCTTCATATTCTTACAAAGACTGCATGGACAACATACAAAACCATTCTTCCGCTTGTTTATCTCAGCCACACGGAAAAAATCATGCATGCCTTTAACGAAATCGTCACAACGTCGGTCACTGTACATCCATTGCCATCTCATCTGCATATATATACAAGTTCATCAAGCAAAGTAGAGTAGCGACCAATACGTAGTTATCAAACACCAAATTATTAATACAAGTTCATCAAGCAAAATAGAGTAGCGACCGCGACCAAATGTAATACATAGTTATCATAAAACATACATCTGTTGAAACTAACATACAACTATCTAAAGAATTTAAATCCAACAACAAATGCGATCAGAATCGCAACTAAGGTAATTATTGAACCAACAGCATAATGATACCAAGCCTCTTGACTAATGACATATTTTCTAATCTTTTAAGCTTCAAGCGCATTGCATCCACCTTCATCTCGTGAGTAGCGACGACGTCGGCAAGCTCGACCCCGTGAGTATCAACGATGTCGGCAATCTTCAAGTCCAATATCATCTTCTCTTCTAGGCATTGGAGATGAAGATCTTCACTTATCTTCAATTTGCTTTCAAATCATCGTTTTCTTTTTAAAAAACTCGACAATAGGGTCGGTTGGAATTTCTGGTTCAACTACCTCCAAAATAAAAATATATCTATGTTAAGTTGGTCGGCATGATTGTTATAAACACGAAACGAAATAAATAGTTATAAAAATATACCACATCCGAATCATAGACCGGACGAGGGCTGACGGGGACGGATATCAAAACCATGACACTATACACATAAAAAAACATAAGGAAATTATACAAGAAATGACTATGCATTTAAATCATACAAGTAATTTAAAATACAAGATTAAAAAAGAGACTCACCGAGATGACGGGACGACGCAGGCTATCGACGGTGGAGAGGACGAGGACGGGCCGACACTAAAACCCACAAATCATAATTTAGTTTGAGCTCAAATTGCATATAGAAAAAATGGAATCTCTAACTTAGACATTTCATCAAACACCTATCTAGCACTAGAAATACTCAATGAGCTAAATGAGCTAAACAAGCAACGAAACGAGCGCCGGAAGAAATAGTTTGCAGTGCTCACCCTTGGATAGATGCAGCGTCGTCAATCTTAGCAAATGGTGGAAACAAATGGGCAAGAAATCGACCTCAGGTGAAGGAAAAATGGAGATGAAACTCGAGCTCAAAGTGGCCATGCCCGGCTCGGGGTGGAAGATGATATAGGGGAACCTTTAGTCCCGGTTCATGCCACCAACCGGGACTAAAGGTCCATCCAAGGCGGGCCAGCGCCTCAGGATGTGTCAGAACCTTTAGTCCCGGTTCGTGGCACCAACCAGAACTAAAGCTTCCCCTATATCATTTTTTGAAAAATCAACTTTTGTTTGAATTCGTATCTTTAAAACCGTAAATCGTAATTCGACAAATAATATGTATAAATGGATCAGAAAAATGATAGGAATCTAAATATTGTGTCCGTGTCATCTTTTGCATAAATATTAAATGATTATGTTATAATATTTATTAATTCATTTTTTGTCTGTATCATCTAAATATTGTGTCTGTATCATCTTTTTCACGTTTTCCCGGCTTCCCGGCTTCCCGGTTTTCCGGTTTCACGTTTTCCCGACTTCCCGGTATCCGTATCCTTATACTGGTAAATCGAATTTCGGAAAGTAATATTTATGAATCGATCGGAAAAATGATATGAATCCAAATATTTTGATCATTAAGTTTTAGGTTAACCGGATACATAAGAGAAGACACAACGTACGACACACACACATCTCGCTATATGATCTACTCATCAACGACATTAAGACGATCGCCATTGATATTATAGCCACGTAGACTGTCCCACTTCCGCGCAATCTCGAAGCCAAGGCGAGCGTCAAGAGCGGCATACTCGACTTGCTCGTAGCTCAATGGCACGTTGCCCCATCCGCGAATCCGGAGGTCTTCTTCGTCGTCGTCGTTCTTGTCCTTCTTCTTCTTCTTGTTCTTCTTCTCCAGTTTTGTCCCAATGATAGCATTGGAGAGAGCAACAAGACTCGGAGTAGGATTGCCGGTTGGGTTCCGCCTGTCCCTCTGGAGGTCGACCGCGGACGGAATTTCAATTCCGTAGCAGCGCAGCATCCGCAAGTCATTGTGGATAGCCACGCCGTAAAACTTGATGGTCTTGTCACCTAAGAAATCCACGAGGAGTTGTGGCTTCCGATCAGCCCAGCAGATCTGGAAGACAAGTGTCTCGGTCGCCACCGAGAGTTGAAGGACGGCGCGCTGCTGTTTCTCGAGTGGAAGATTGTTCTGTGGACCCGGGAGAGCGTCGGTGAACTCGCAGTCGAGTACAGCGCACTTGATCGGTGCGGCGTCGAGATAGAATTTCTTCACGTCGCGGATCCACCTCTCCACGCGTGATGCACGGAGGGTGACCCATACCTTGAAGCGCATACCCTCCTTGTTGAAGTAGTACAACCGAGACCGAGGAACGCACGCGACTCGCTCCATTGGAAAAGAAGAGAGGGTTCGAGAGAGAGTGTTTTTGCGAGATTAGAGAGAGATGATTGTGTGCTTAAGGCCAAGATTTGTCTTGCTTTATATAGGGCAGAGAGGGGAGGCCGGCGGGCAGGGGAGGCTGACGGGCAGGGGTGGCCGGAGTTAAGACGGCGGCTGATCATCTTCCAAGGAGCTGATCATCTTCCAAGGCAAATTAAAATGGCGGCTGTGTTGATCAAACTTCCAAAGCAACGGCAGCACGCGCGGGAGGCAAAAAGGTTTGAAACCTAGTCCCGGTTCGTGCCACGAACCGGGACTAAAGGCCCCTGCCGCTTCGGCTGTATGTGGCACACCTTTAGTCCCGATTCGTGGCTGGAACCGGGACTAAAGGTTCCTCACCAACTGGGACGTGGTCTGGGACGCGTTCCAACCGTTGGAAAGTGCAAAATCGACCCCACTACTCCTGTTCATAAGGGAACCGGTACTAAAGGTCGAAACCTCCTTTTCCACTAGTGAGTAGCCTTTGTAATATTTATAGAAGGAATTTATAGAAGGAGTTTAACTGAAGAGCATAGGGCGTCGCAGGATCCGGCCACACGCCCATCCCGGAGTCTTCGAGTCTTCACATACGCGTCTACAACGACAAGATTCAGCATGAGTCGAGGTAGGAGCACCAAACAAAAAGCACGGCACAGGTCACAGGCTCAAGAGCGACGCCTCCGGCAAGGGCACCACGAGTTGCCATCAAACTACACGGCTTCCCATAACACAACTCATCGTGTGTGTCACCTACTGTCAAATCAAATCAAATCTTAAAGTGAAGGGGGCATATCTCATACCACCACGGGTCTTGAAACTTAGCAGTGACATTAGAGCCTTAGAGGGCATCCCATTATACAACAAACCTCGACATACCAAGCTCGAGGCCATCACCGGAACGAACAATCAACCAATCCGAAATCCAGGGCAATCGCCCAAAGCGCCAAACTTTTTTGCCACATTTAGTGACACCACAGCCAGCAGATCGCAGTCAGATGCTGCCGGCAACCACCACCTCCCATTCGCAACCTGTTGCAGATCCCTGTCTGTAAACTCGACGACTTAAAGAAATGAAGTCACTGCAAGCATGGTTAATGGTTTTTTTTAGACAACACGGGTCATCCATGATTTAAGAAAAATGGACAAAAATCCCCGAAAGAGTAAAAAGGCCACGCGAAAAAATGAACGGAAGGGAAAAAAACATATCATCTAAGAAGGGGCACGTTCTTCTTCCCCGTTTGAATATGAGATTGCTAATTAGTATAATTATTTAAAGATAAATAATAATATGACACATCATCTAAATTCATAATAAATGATTCTCATTTATTTATACTAAACTTTTTTACTTGTTTATTACTCACTAATTACATATAGAATTGAAACTAATGTACATTCATTTTTATGATATAATAGATATGTCAAAATATAAAATTCTTTGCAATGCAATTTTAACGTCTAATTTACGAGGGCTATAATTCTGAATTATTATCTAAAATAAAATTACATTTTTCATTTTATATTTCATTAACAACCTTTCATCAAATTGAATCTCCGGAATACGAGAAAAAGTACTGCATGCCTTTCTTGATTATTTTTTCGATACCTTAACTGTCATAGTGTATATTTATATCTCCTGGTGTACTTCTATTCTCAAATATCATGGCTGCGAGTTCTAAGACTCATCATGGTTTAACAAATATCTTAGAGACTTTTTAAGTGCTATGTCTGAAAGATCTAGCATTTATGAGGTGTTTATAATTGGTATGTGCTTGAGTCATTAGCATCTCTGGTCAAATTTTTGATGTGGCATGCCCACAAGCAAAATCCTCGGCCCGCCATTAACATAGTCCAAGATACGTGGTCAGGACATATATCAAAACACAGTGCCTCATAAGATGGTTCATCGGTGCACTGCTACCAAAGTACCAATGCAATATAGGCTCACATGGCAGTGCATCAAAACAAAGTGCATCAGAAGGCAGGACACCAGTGTTGCAGAAGGCAATGCAAAACATGCTGTCAGGACATGACAGCAAAATACGGAGCATCACAAGGTAGGCCATCGGTGCAACAAAACGCAATGCAAAACATATGATCATGGCAGGACATAAAGACACATGCAAGACATAGGTGCAAGGAAACACACTGCAAAACTTGCTTTCAAGGCAAGATAAAAAAATAGTGCATCAAGACATGATTTAGCATGCACTCAGGCTAGTGTAACCTGACACAATGCACTACCTACCCGAAAGTTGTGTAAGCTATCGACTGAACACGGTAAAAATGGATGTGTTGTAACATACTAACGAGACCGAGTTTTGTAAAGATTTCAACGAAATTAGCAATTTAGCATAATCATGAAAACGTATCGTGATTTGGACGTGCTGTCCGAGAGACATTTTGTTTTCGGAATCGAACCTGCTAAAATCGGGAACTCCACCAAACCTATCCGTGCCCTCGATTTCCTACAAGAGTATTACAGATAACACGCCACGGTATTTCTTTACTCGCCTATGCCGGATTTCTAGCGGGACGTTGGCAGGTCCGTAAAATGACACGATCGTTTTGACTAAAATCCAGGGAACCAAGCGGGCCCCATGGAGAAGCTCGTTTCTTCCAAAACCTCCCATGGAGAAGCTCTCTTCTCATCCAAATGGTTAACTGTAGACCTACCTTCAGTTAGTACATTAATCAAGAAGCTGGATTACAGTTCCTAACTACAGGACAGTACTCACCTCAGCCCGGCGTACTCGATCGATGCAGCAAGCGACGAACGCGGATCGATCTCGACGGAGCGAGAAGCCATGCTGGAGAAGTAGCGCACATGCTGCAACCTCTTGGATGGATGGATGGATCGAGCACGTGCCCTGCTTCTCCAGCACGGTTTGCTCGCCCCCTTCCTCCCCGCACCAGCCTCGTTCGTCGATCGTCGGTTACTCATTTCGCTACCTGGTGATCAGGATCAACCGAGGTGGCAGCCAGGAGCGACCGGCCGGACGAAGCAGGTAGAGGGGCGAATGCATGCTGAGCTACACCGGCGGTATATATAGCCGCGCGGCGCAACCAAACGGAGGTGCTAGAAAATCCGGCAATGGTTGATCCATCTATCCGTCTAGAAAGCTTTTGGGGAGGTGGCCGGAGTACCAGCACCACCTGCCCTCGCCGCCTGCCGGTGGACCATCAGACGGCAGACCACCAAACCTCAGGTCAGGTCCAACTACAACCACGATCGGCAAATTTAACTAGGAGATGACGGCAGCGCTAGTTACTTTAACCGGCTGTCGGTCGGACGACAGCGATCTCGTCGCAGGCGTCACTAGTACAGAACGACACATCGGAAACAGGTCAAAAATCCCTTCGGAAACGGAGAAAAAGTCCGTGTCCCCGCTTCCGATACTGATGTGAAGCGACACAAAGGCAGCGGACTAAAATAACCGTTTCTAATGTGGCCCCTAAATGCATACGGTCATCCACATATGTCTGTTTCCAATAAGGACAATGGAAACAGATAAACAAATACAACCGTGTCCAATGTGAAAAATTCATATTAAAAAAAAGAGCTTCTTGCCAGCTTCTGCCAGCTTCTTGCTGGCTTCTGCCAGCTTTTGCTAGCAGTATTATTTCTATACTACCAATTAATTTACAACCGTACATGATAAAATTTTATATATTTCCTCTCCACAAATGTACGTACTAACATTTACACAGCTAACACATGCTACATATTCAAGTGTGTTTTCTCCAACCAACTACAAAGAATGCACCTAGGGCATTCCATGATCATCCTCTCCACAAAACACCACCTTGATCATCCCAGTAGGCAGTAGTAGTGCTCAACCCATTCCTTTCATGTTCCGCAGGTCTTTTACATCTTGCAAAACTCACCTTAGACCTACAATGTAGAAATATATCACCATTAGCAATGGTGTAAAGTTAAATAATTTCAGCTAATTCAAAACATTTGGATTGATACATGTTTGTATTGTTTTAGAATTACCAAAAAAGAGTTGCGTCCCATGTGATTCGAATGATTTACATGGCATGTCAGAAAGATTCAGCTAAGCAATAGTTAGAAAAGGTTTCTTTCTAATACTCTGTTGTAGCAAAAAACATCATTGAGACTAGTACTATTGGAGTTTTCTCTTTGACACACCAAAAAGCTACAGAGAAATATAGTGCTAAAAACAAATGTTGCACAAACAAAGAACAATACTATTTGGAGACATTGTTGCAAAGCTAACCTAGGTACACCAAGCTTAATAACGCTAGTTAAAACAACACTGGCAAAGCTAGTAATATCTAAGTATCTCACGGCGGAGTTCAGTAAATAGATCAGTAGAACTTCATCTTGATTAGAGAACAACTTGTGGGAAACATATGGACAACAACTCTAGCACTTGATAGTGTTGGCATGTCGGTTCGTTTGGCACACAGTGACAGAATGACACTTTTAACTTGAAATCGAACTATATCTGGCAGGATGCAACATTAGAATAAACAAACTTACATGGTACCCCGTTTCTGTACTGCATGCACTATACTATAGTAGTCAAAGGTCTTGATGTGGATGAACTACTCCAATAACTACTCGAAGAGCTACACCAATAACTACTCCAAGAAAAACTCCAAGAACTACAGTACACAGCACTCCAAGAACCAACAATACTAGGGATACACTTGCTGGAGTACTCCATGGTGGAATACTTGTTGGAGTACTTCAAGTTGGAGTAGAAGAACTACAAGCACACTACACACCATTCAGTACTTCAGCATTGAATTCACCTTGAGCAGTTGTAGACGAGGCAGTGCATGGAGTCGAGGTAGCCATGAGGACGCCGTCTTCAACCAGTAGCCGCTGCTCCGCTGCTCCGCTGCCGCTCCAGATACCTTCAGTTCAGGAGTACAAGTCAAAATACTGCAAGTCAAGTACTGATCAAGTTTCACAGGTGTTCGGTTACTGAAATGTGTGTCAAATATTGCAAACATTGCAAACAAAATTATTGCCTCACTGACTGACAGAACTACTTCCTCACAAAATTATTGCATTACTCAAAAATTACAGAATCCAAAAAGTAAGAGCTCAATGAAAATAAATAGTCAGAAGCGAACCTATTCACTGATTATTTATTGGTATACATGAATTAGCTAAACATGAATTTCTAAAGAACCTGTACTACTCCATGGCCATGAATATTTGCAAGATACGAGGATGCAAAAGCAAACCTTTTGGCACCTCTAACCATGAATAGAAACACTGGCATGTGCATGCCTACAAACTGCAGCATGTGTATACTTCTACACTTACATACACAAGCAATAAAGATTTTTTCTTCTAAACCCATATGAAGCAGTACAGCAACCGGCAAGCAACGAATCTCTGCCGTAAAAGCAAAGTCCTATTCATCGCATCACCAGGAGTACCTAAAAGGTCCAAGTCTGAATCAATTAGGCATATGCAGGCCCGACGCATGAGCTAAATAAAATCATGTATAAATCTCCATCTATCAGTGCACACATACTGTATGGCTAATGTCGAAAAAGCTGAGGGGCCGATCGATTGGCCTGCTCGCCCCCTGGCTAAGCCCCTGGTTAGGTTGTAAGCAGGGTGAGGATACAACCTGGGATGAGCACGCCGCGCTCTTCAGCGCCGCCGCTTCCGATTCGAGGGCCCAGCTCCCCGATCTGGGTGGGGGAGCGCCGCCTCATCGCCGGATTCGGCCGCATCTGCTCCACGACTAGGTGTGCGTGCGTGCACGGGTGGAGAGGAACGGGCTGGAGCTCAACAAGCTGCAGCCATGCCATGTGTAGTAGACGATCTAGGAGCTGCAATCGAGCGGAGAAATAGGGCAATAGGAATAGGGGCTCACGGAGGATGTGCTGGAGTAGTCTTACGAGCTCGAAAAAGTGGGTAGAACCGAAAGTTGAGGTAGAGGGGCGCTCCTCGTGGACGTAGACGAGGACGAGGACGGCGATCTTGGTGGCAGATCCGGCGCCGGAATCTTCAGCGAAGAGGACGAGGCCCGCGACGTGGTTTGATACCCGCGCTCAGCTTGCCTCGCGGTGTTCCATGGCGACGGTGGGGTAGGTTTTCCGCAGTTGTTCTCACGGTGGCTTGTGGATAAGAAGGAAGGGAGAGGGAGGCGGCGCGGGAGAGGGAGCGAAGCTAGGGCAAGGGGCGTGGCTGGTGGGTGTTTATATACTCACGGGCCGAATGGACTGGACCCACTTAATATTGCAAATGGTTCGATTTATACGTCCGTTCAAACAGACATTAAAAACACCCATTGCCAATGGTTATTGGCAACAGTCATTTATTTTGATCGTTTCCCTTTTTGCTGTCGTTTCCATAGAGAGGTATCCGATGTGTCGTTCTGTACTAGTGCATCTAGATTCTTAATGGCGAGGCCGCTTGTTTAACCTGCTTAATCAATCCCAGTGACTCACTAGATTGCACTTAGGTGTAACTCTTATCTTGCTGCAGCACGCAGGCCTGCCGGCCAGCCAGACGAGATGGGAGGGCGGCATTGCGGCTACGTTCACGCTGCTCACGCAAGCAGCATCGCCACTGCGTCCGCGTGTTCATCTCTCATTTTCCAGGCTTCTAAGAAGAATCAAACACAATGTTTTCTTTTTACTGGGTACAATTGAAATGACGCGGAGTGATGACGGACGGTGACGGGTTCTGAAACAAATTTAAAGTCCGGAGAGCCTAAACATGTTGTGGACTCCTTTTGGGGAAAGACCTATCATAGACGATCTGTGGCACAAGGCTAGGAAGAGACGCGAAGGGCTAAAACTCAGCAGCCAAATAAAGTCTAGACCTACTAGGATAGCCAGTTCAGATTTACTACCGACCTATACCATAGCTCTACTTTGATTAGGATTCTGCTTCTATACGTGTACCCAGATTGATCTCTCCCTTATATAAGGAGATAGGTAGGTTGTACTAGGGATTATCAAATCAATAAACCAAAAGTCTCTGCAGCTTTGAGCGTTCAGAGCCTCGTACGCCACGGCCGGGGATGAGCCCCGCCGCACGTCCGAGGGCGAACCTCGTTACCCTCTAAGTTCCGATCCTAATTCCCGTTTACATCTGCGTTCTCCTCTTTCCCCCAATACTCGAGGTCAATGCTATTATGCTAGATGGCTTTGACATCATCCTTGGTGTACAGTGGCTCAGAACATTGGGTCCGATACTTTGGGATTTCGAACTCCTAACTATGTCTTTTTGGCATGGGTCCACTCATGTCACATGGCGGAGCATCAACAAGGCAACAGGGCCATTGCAGTTGCAAGCTGTTGGCACGGATGACCTGCTGTCCGTCCTTCTTGAGGATTTTGCTGATATCTTTGCTAAACCTCGGGGCCTACTGCCGGCGAGAGGCTGTGACCACCGCATCCATCTCCTTCCAGGGACTGCACCGATTGCCGTACGCCCATACCGCTACCCACAGCTCCAAAAAGATGAGATCGAACGACAGTGTGTTGAGATGCTCGAGCAAGGCATCATTGCACAGAGTAATTCAGCTTTCTCTGCACCTGTCTTACTAGTAAGGAAATATGATGGAACCTGGCGCTTTTGCGTGGACTTTCGTGCATTAAATGCCAAGACAGTGAAAGATAAATTCCCTATTCCAGTTGTTGATGAGTTGCTTGACGAACTTAAAGGCGCCAAGTATTTCACTAAGCTGGACCTCCGGAGTGGATACCACCAGGTGCGCATGAACCCCGAAGATACAGAAAAAACAGCGTTCCGCACACATCAGGGGCTTTATGAGTTTCTCGTCATGCCTTTCGGCCTCACCAATGCCCCAGCGACGTTTCAAGCACTCATGAACTCAGTCTTGCGCCCATGCCGGTTTGTTCTTGTTTTCTTTGATGATATACTGATCTATAGCTCCTCTTGGACAGAACACTTGTGTCACCTCCGCACCATATTCAGGATTTTACGCAGCAACCACCTCTTCCTTAAGCACTCAAAGTGCGACTTTGGCAAGCAATCAGTAGCATATCTCGGGCATGTCATCTCTGAGCATGGTGTGGATATGGATCCAACTAAGGTAGAGGCTGTGGCGTCTTGGCCCACGCCGCGCAATGTGCGTGCCCTACGTGGATTTTTGGGACTCGCTGGTTACTACCGAAAGTTTATCAAAGATTATGGTATTATCGCAAGCCCCCTCACCAACCTCCTTAAGCGGGATGCCTTTGTTTGGTCAGCACAGGCAGAGGATGCTTTTCAGGCACTTAAAAAAGCCTTAACTTCGTCGTCGACCTTGGAGCTGCCTGACTTTGACGCTCAGTTCTTCGTCGATTGTGATGCATCCGGATCTGGATTTGGTGCTGTTTTACACCAAGGGAGCCGTCCACTCGCTTACTACAGCAGACAGGTTGCTCCAAGACATGCCAAACTTGCGGCATATGAGCGAGAACTCATTGGACTTGTCAAGGCGGTGCGCCATTGGCGACCTTATTTATGGGGACGTCCGTTCACAATTCGGACAGATCATTACAGCTTGAAATATTTGCTTGACCAACGACTTTCAACTATTCCGCAACATCAGTGGGTCAGCAAACTCTTCGGGTATGATTTTTCAGTGGAGTACCGCCCGGCCGGCTAAACATTGTAGCAGATGCCTTGTCGCGCATGCACTCGGGGAAGAAGCTGTTCTGGCTCTCTCCATGCCACAGTTTCAAATTTTTGCAGACATTCGTAAGGAGGTGGCCACACGTGCAGATTTACAAGAGTTGCATGGTAAAATTACTGCAGGTACAGCAGGTGCCCATTGGTCCACTCGAGATGGTCTTATATTATTCCGTGATCGAGTCTATGTGCCATCTGATTCTGCCTTATGGCAACATATTCTTTTGACGCTCACAACATGGGCCATGAGGGTGTTCAGAAAACTCTTCACCGCCTGCGTGCAAGCTTCCATGTTCCACAGATGAGAAAGTTAGTACAAGAGTTTGTTCGGAGCTGTGCGGTGTGTCAGCGCAATAAAACAGAACACCTACATCCATCAGGACTTCTTCAACCATTAACTGTTCCAACACAAGTTTGGACAGATATATCGATGGATTTTGTGGAGGGGTTTCCTAAGGTCAATGGCAAGTCCGTTGTCTTAACTGTCGTCGACAGGTTTTCTAAGTCTGCACACTTTATTGCATTGGGGCACCCATACACGGCAAGCTCAGTAGCCAAGGTATTTTTTGACGAGATCGTACGTCTCCACGGGATTCCTACTTCCATTGTTAGTGATCGTGACCCCATCTTCACCAGCAAATTCTGGGGGAATTACTTCAACTAAGTGGTGTGAAGTTATGTATGAGTTCTGCATTCCATCCTCAGTCTGATGGCCAATCCGAGGTGGTCAATCGAGTGCTTGGCATGTACCTACGCTGCCTTGCAACTGATCGACATCGTCAGTGGCTCAAGTGGCTACCATGGGCGGAATATTGCTACAACACATCCTTCCAATCTGCTCTGCGTGCCACACCGTTTGAGGTTGTCTATGGCCGTCCTCCACCAACACTTCTCGCTTATGAGAAAGACTCTGCACGAGTGGCTGCTGTCGATAATTCCATGCGCGAGCGTGACGAATTCATTCAGACATCCGTCAGCGTCTTCTTCAAGCTCAGCACTCCATGAAGGCTCATCAAGATGGTCAGCGTCGCGACATCGAATTTGACATTGGTGAATGGGTTTGGCTGAGGCTGCAGCACCGACCAGTGGCTTCTCTCGTTCCGGCCAGTAATGCTAAACTTGCACCTCGTTTCTATGGTCCGTACCAGATAGTGGAGCGCATCAATGCTGTGGCCTACCGGCTAAATCTTCCGTCTCGTGCTCGCCTTCATGATGTTTTTCATGTGTCCCTGCTCAAAAAGTTCCACGGAGAAGCTCCTTCAGCACCACCGGCTCTCCCAGCAACCTTGAATGGCAAAGTGGTCCCTGTGCCACAACATGTTCTTAGAGCTCGACTCAATCGAGGTGTGTGGGAGGTTCTTGTTCAGTGGACAAATACGACAGCTGCTGAAGCTTCATGGGTAACCGTGGATGATTTCAAACAGTCCTATCCGAACTTTCAGCTCGAGGACGAGCTGTTTCTCCAGGCGGGCGGAAATGTTGTGGACTCCTTTTGGGGAAAGACCTATCGTAGACGTCTGTGGCACAAGGCTAGGAAGAGACGTGAAGGGCTAAAACTCAGCAGCCAAATAAAGTCCAGACCTACTAGGATAGCAAGTTCAGATTTACTACCGACCTATACCATAGCTCTACTTTGATTAGGATTCTGCTTCTATACGTGTACCCAGATTGATCTCTCCCTTATATAAGGAGATACGTAGGTTGTACTAGGGATTATCAAATCAATAAACCAAAAGTCTTGCAGCTTTGAGCGTTCAGAGCCTCGTACGCCACGGCCGGGGATGAGCCCCGCCGAACGTCCGAGGGCGAACCTCGTTACCCTCTACGTTCCGATCCTAATTCCCATTTACATCTGCGTTCTCGTCTTTCCCCCAAATACTCGAGCACGTAACAAAACAACAGCGGGCAGCGGCTATCTGCTAGCTAACGCCGCTGACTAAACAAATGCACGCGCGACACTGAATGGCGCCATGGGAGGTTGGCTAGTTGCAGATGAGAAAGTTAATCTGTGAAAGTTTATGTATGCATCGGGGCGTTGCGCCAACGCCTAGCTAACCACGCGAGTGAGTGCCGTCAGACGCGGACAGTGCGGTAGATGACAAAGATTCGTAAAAAAAAATGAAAGCTTGGGCGGCCAGGCCGTATGTCAGGTTGATGTCATGGGGCGCGCCGCTCGCTTGCTTGATGGATGGGTCAACGCAACAGCTCAACAGCAAAATCTACGGCCTGTGTTTGGTAGACTCCAGATCGTTGTGATTGGATGCCTTTACGAGCCCCTCGGACAGGTTAGCACTCATCAAAACACTCTTGGGATAGTGCAGGAACTGCCGAGTTGGCCGTCTTATTTTTGCCAAGCCGAGCGCAGCGCAAGGGTGACACACGGGCGTACTCACGGGGACGTCGTGTCCCTTTAGGAACACACGCATTTATTTCCCTCAACGCTCATTCTCCCACTCACTTCACCTAATCCAGTGACTCGTCTCTTGTCCCCTCTCTCTCCGTCGGCAGTTGCCTTACCGCCGGCACATCGAGAGCACAATGTCTAGCATATTCAGCAGGAAAAGATGGCGAGCCATCTTCTCTCCCTCCTTGGGCATGCAGGAGCTTCATCGGCGCATCCAGAGCACCACGTTGTCTCGACTTCCTCGAGTGTGATCCGTCAATGGTGGTAAGATGATTTCTAGCCCTTCTATGCCTCGATTTAGGAGGGTAGTATGACATGTATGGTAAATCTACAAGGCTTTAGGTTCAGTGTGCATGTATGATTCGATATTTAGGGCTTAGTAGTCCATTTGGTGTCTCTATATTTAGAGTATTCTTGTGGTTTACTAAATTAAATGAGCACGATGTTTTCGTTCAGATAGGCTTTGATTTCATACCCAATATGTGTTGCATAGACATTGGGCTAAAATTTATAGTGTTTTGCATCATTTTTATGGCCTATGATGAAACTGTGGCTACCAAATGCGCCCTTCATGGAAGGGGCGGTATTAGTGAAATATGTGCAACGTATAACACATGGCTTCTGTCGTGTTCTTGACTCAGTAGTATCATCTTTTGCTCCTGATCAGCTCCTGATCCATTTCAGTGGCACTCTTCTTTGAGGGGGCACTATGGTCACCCTCCCGTGTGCCCACTGATTGGCAGGATCCGGGGCAGGAAGCGCAGTCTGTCAGACCAAGAAATTAGCAAAAGAACGTCCCAAATTAATAAAGGTGTGGGAACATTACAGTTCTATTAGGATATTTGGACAACATGTACAGCACAAGCATAAGACATACACCAAAAGTGAAACAAAAGCATAGAGAGTAAGCAAAATAATATTATAAAATCTGGTTCCCATGTACAGTTTCCATGTTGTTTCATAAACTGCAGCTGATATTTTTCTTGAATCCCATCAGCAATTTGGCAAGTAGAGACTTGAGAGAATAATAGTAAGATAGCTTTTGGTAACATCAACTAACCCTAGATTGTATCTATTTTTTGGTGCTGCATGTGTGACATAAAACTTCACAAACACAATAATAGTTAACAATGCAGCAAAAACCCTAGCTTGCAACTAAACTATTTTATCAGAAGACATCTAATGGTCTGTACATCCATAGCATTCACAAACACAACAATAGTTCACAAGACAGCATAAACTTAGATTGCACCCACACTATTTTGTTCACATGATATTCCATTCATCCACATCTCGGGCACTATATTACCCTAATAATATAAGAGATGGATGATTATCATTTGTTTATACTAAACTTTTTTACTTATTTATAACTCACTAGTTACATATACAATTGAAAGTAATGTACATTCATATAACAATTAAGTAATTAATGATATAATAGATTTTTCAAAATTATAATGTTGTTTGTTATACAATTTTAGTGACTAAATTACAATTGCTTTAATTTTGAACCATGATATACATTAAAAAATACATTTTTGTTTCCTTTCTATTTTTCTTTAAGATCCTTTCATTAAATTGAATTTCCCTAATCCAAGAAAAAACCACATGCCTTTAGTGACTATCGATCTTTCAAATACTTAGATTATCATACTACATATTTATATCTCCTCGTGTACTTATACTCTCATATATCATGGATATCTTAGATGTATTTATGTTTGAAAGTTCTAAAGTTTATGAGGTGTTAATAATTGGTTTTCCCTTGAGTCATTAATATTTCTTTGATGTGTCACCGTCCAAGATATCTGCTGCAGGATATTAAAAAATTGATGTGGCACAGTTCACGCGAGAGCGGGTTTGGCGTAACCTCGCGCATGTGTGAAAATATGCCGATTTTTTTTGGTCACCTTGCGGTAAAACCCTCATCTAATTACCCCACGAGATTTTCGCCTCAGGAGCAACTTCACTCGCGCCGCCGACGCAAGACTTATTGTCCAAGAATCAATAATAAATGTACGCTAAATCACTAACAGGGATCCCAGTGGCAGAGGTCTAAGGAGTCAAAAAAGTTGGTTGGATCAAATTCGGGCAGGTTTGGCATCAGAATATTTTGAAGTATTCGACCAATACCACATCTTCTAAAAATATTGCAGTATTAAATACGATTCAATGAATACAGTGGTATTAAAACTGTAGTATTGTCCCAAAAAAAAATTTGTATTTAAAACTTCAGTCCCCACCTGCTTTTCCCTAAATTTTAGTTTTCCTTAGCCAAGATTAAATATTTTGGGTTCACTATATTCTGATTTTAGAAAAACTGCGCTGCGTAAGTACGCGTTAGTCAAAATTTAGGAAGTTCATTTTTGACGAAACTGAAATGAAGGGAGTATATGTTAACAAAGAGGGTGTAATAAATATATATATATAATATTTGAATATGAATGAAGCAGTTGAAAATTACAATCGTTGTTGTTCAGCATTAATTGGAATAGCGGGTGACAGAACATACAAACATGACAACTGACCTTGAGCAAATCTTACGTATAACATTTGACTGAATACTACTCTCTCCGTTCAGAAA
Source organism: Poa pratensis (assembly GCA_947311845.1). NCBI lineage: Eukaryota > Viridiplantae > Streptophyta > Magnoliopsida > Poales > Poaceae > Poa > Poa pratensis. Next base: position 10,994,672 of record CAMZMU010000119.1, on the reverse strand, counting down.
AGGATGTCACATAAATGAGCTATCTTTTTCTGAACGGAGGGAGTAGAAAATAGGCGTTGATAGACAGACATCATCTGTGTTAGCTTGACGATTCAGTTGCAAATTGGATGGAATCGAGTTAGCAGTCAAAGATTACACCGGAGAACTAGCCTGCAGTAGAACACAAACATATGCGTCTGTTGCTGTCTTAGCTTGACGATTCCGCGGCAGCAGCAGCATTGCGGTCTTCTTCTTCCAGTTGGGATTCACGGATCACGGGGGCACAGGCCGGGAGGGTACACGGCAATGGCTTCCATCCCGGTTGATTCACCGCCGGCGGTGTTGAGGCCGCTCAAGTCGACGGATGCCCAGATCCCTTTGCCTATAGCGTCGACTGCCTCATCGTCTGAGTCGGTCTCAAATTCTCCGTTCTCCAGGGAGGCGGAGACCCAGTTGTGGAGAGCGATTGATTTGTAGTGAAGTTTCTTCCTGTTCGCGATCCACTCCGGCGTCATGAGGTTCAGCTTGCTCATTAGGTTCAGGTTCCGGCTGACCGGGTCGTCGTCATCGGAGCACTCGTCGACGTCGCCGGCCTTCTGATCCACAACCTCCAGAGAAGAGCCTTCTTCCGCCTTCCGTTTGGACACCGGGTCATCTTCTCTAGCAGCCATGGGTAGTTAGCTACTAAAAAGGGAGGTACCCGGGTCAGAGCGCCCCCTCCAACTCCCTCCCTAGGGTTCCTCCCCTAGCGCCACCGCCGCCAGGCCCCTCCCGCCGGAGTTCCCCTCACCTTCCTCCCTCCAACTCCCTCCCGGTTCGCTCCCTCCCGAGCGGCTCCGGAGGGCCCTCCACCCTCCAAGACCTAGGCGGCACTCACCTCCCGCCCCCTGGCCGTCGCCGCTGTCCTCGCCGGCAGTGGTAGCGGCACCCTCCGCGTCAAGGGCGTCGGTTGGGATTGCGAGGTGCGGCTCGCTGGTGATCCTTGGGAGATGGTGGATCGCCGGTGGCAGCACAGGGCGGCACGGCTGATTTAGGCCGGTGCTTGAGGCCCTCCTACGGCGTGGCATTGAGGAGGAGGCGGTGTGCCCTCAGCGCGTCTTTGGCACGCCTGGCGGCAAGCTGGGTCGTCTGGTCGAGATCTCGCCTGTGAGGCCCGATTTGACCAGATGGATTCAGCCACGGCCGGGGCGGCGTGGTCCGGCGGCTCCTCGGATCGTCGACACCTGCAGCCTTACGCTTGGACTGCTTCCTTCCTCTCAGTCCACTCCGGCATGGAGGCGACTGGCGGCGTGGGGTCTGTCGGTCTCGCGAATAATGGTGGCGGTCCTAGGGTTCCTCCTTGCATCAAGATGAAGACTTGCCGGATGCTGTCTCCGTCGATCTGTCTACCGTGGCGTGTTCCGGAAGGCTCCGCCGGCGAACTCCACTGGGCGATTCATGCCTGGAGATTGCTGGATCGGGTGGGATTCGGTCGTGCGCTCACATGTTTTACTCTGGCCGTTTGGTTTCAGAGGGAGCGCTTCGAATCTCTGCTAGCTGTTAATATCATGGGACATGTTCTCGTTCCATGGTGCTGGCGGAGAATGTCATGTAAGTCGAGATCTGAGGACTAGCAATGGTGATTCGAATCTTTCTGCCGATGAGGAATTGGCTTGGTGTCTCGTGACTTGGAGCAGCGGCATGTAAGTGGGGGCGACAACATACGTGAAGTCCAAAGTCCTACCTTTCAGGGTGAAAATCCAAGGTATGTCCTTAATTGGTTGTGCCTGACAGTAGTCTTGCTGAAGACATTGTTTTGAGAGCGAGGACTATCTTTAGGGTGAAAGCCCAAGGTCTGGCCTTAATTGGTTGTGCCTGGCACTGTTTTTGTTGAAGGCGGTGCTTTTGAAGAATTGGACGTCAGGTATTGTTTTGGTGATGGTTGTACGGCTGTTGCAAGGACGGTAACTCTATAGCGGGATTTTTCTTTTTATTTCTTCTTCTTATTATCTTTCGGCTGTGTGCATCCGTAACAGATTTGGTTGTTGCGTTGTTGCAGAGGCTGGGTGTAATTTATATCTCCGCGATATTAATATACACTCTTTATCTAAAAAAAAGTCTTTTTTTAGTGCACCCTCCGAGTCTGTTTTTGTTTTGAGAACTCTCTCCAAGTCTGTTGGATTGGGATCTTGGACCGCGAAGGTGGCGGCGGCCCAATGGAAGTATATACACGGGCTAGATAGCTAGCTAGACGAGACTGGGACGTAGTCGCAAACCGAGTCCGTCAGGATTCCTTTGGGCCTCCTTCCAGCCTCCTCTTTCCTGGACCCGCACTGCATAAACAAATTAGAACTCCACTTTCGATTCCGTAAACACAAAATAACTCCACTTTCCAGAGCCCAGATCGGGGTATTTTAGTCTTTTTTACAGCGATTTGTGTAACTCTGACCAAGTTTTACCGCAGTCACTCCAGCAGATATGGAGAGCAGCAGAATCCTAGAAAAAAAATAAGACCAACCAGGACTAGCATTCGGTGGGTTAATTTTATAACAGAATTGTTCACTTGTAACAATTTCAGAAATTTGCTCCCGACGGGATTTGAAATCTGGTTGCTAGGTTTAGCCACAACTATGCCGCAGGGCCTCTGCCCACCCTTCCTTGCCATGACCTTCGCCTGCACTGGTATCACCTGCTACCATCGCCACTGGCTAGGGTGCCTCGATGACGACGTCGTTACCCTGGCATAAGCGCTTCGTGAGCGTCGTTGTCCTCAAGCTCCCTATCGCGGATGAAGCCATCATCTGCATTCGTTCTTTAGTCTGCCCCCGCGCGCCTTACATTCATGAATCATTCCTGATCATTACTTCAACCAAACTAATTAGCAAAAGGATAGAACTTATATTTTACCTCCTTTAAAATTACAATACCTTCGAACATAGCACGATGTAATTAGTTTCGTTGCACATTATAAACTTTGCACTTGTAATGGTTCACTTACATCTTCATAAGTAAATTGCCAAGGATGGGACTAAAATGATGTATATGGAAGAAACTTGTATTATCATGTGGAGTACCTTTCAATATAATACGTAGATCTCCAATTCACATATATGAACAAAGAACTTTTTATTTTCATTTCATTATTATAAGTGGAGGATCCTGGATATATAAAATGTACAATGAGGATGGAACCACCACTGACGTCAACCACCAAAAAAATTCAAGCATATTCGGTGGCAAAACCAAGATAAAAGTGTAGGGTAGATTGACAAAAACTAAGTATATTTCTTTTTGAAGGCAACATGACCTAGCTAGTCTATATGGATTGGATTCACAAATTGACATGCACCTACGAAAGGACGCTTAGGTTGCGAAGGGATTCAGATAACTTCATTCTAACTGTTCTGCTTCACTAACAAAACGTTTCCCTTTCATGATCAAGCATGGTTGGGGCATACAAATTGATGGTTCTTTGCTAAAAATGGAGGGTACGTAGGCTCGAGTCAATCGAGGCCTACCGGATAAATTCACCCTTGGGCATATTAATACAGGACAATGAAATGCACTGTTTAGACATACATCATTAGGTTGTTAATCCCAAATAGTTCACCACAACAAAGTTTAACCGGGGCCCATCACAATCCACCGAATGGGAAAGACAATATGTTCTTTTCGCTCTTTTCGCCGGTCGGCATGGCGGGCTCTCCATAACGTTTTTACAACCAATAACACGATACATTTAAGTAGGGAAAATCACATGATAGAGATATACGAGCTGATTACAGCGATTAAGCAAATATTCGAGATTTTCAAACTCTTTCTTCTTTCATCACATAATCTTATACTCCCTCCGTGTCAAAATATAAGTCGCACTAGTCACTTAACACACACATGTATGTAGACATGTTTTAGTGCAAGATTCACTAGTCACTTACATGAATCTTACACTAAAACATGTCTACATACATATGTGTGGTAAGTGACTAGTGCGACTTATATTTTGATACGGAGGGAGTACTTTTCTGAAGATACATGTCTATTTTGCTACGATGTTTTCTGTGGGGGTATTTTAGCAATTGCGAACAAATGACTTATTATTGGCATTAAGGATGTGACGAGGGGTAATTTGTAAAAACAATTCCTGCCTACTGTCATGCACGAAGAACATTCCCTGACCGACCAACCACCCATGAGCCATGACCTATCCCGTCGACCCATCTCATCCCCGCGCGCCACACCTGCGCGATCCCCGTCACCTGCGTTCTACCATTAGTAGTGCAACTAATCTAAGCCTGTCTACAAGATCATAAATGCTAAAAAAAACTATTACTCGAATTTGCTATTCTTTAAAATGAGGGAAACCATGTCAGGTCTACTAGCAAAGTGCCCGTGCGTTGCAACGGGTACAAAATAAATTAATATGTCATCACAAACCTAGAAAATAATATATAAGGAGTATCACCCAGACATTTTCGGCTTAACTTTGATCCCCTTTAATACTCCCTCCGACCAGAAAAAGTTCCGCGACTTGTACGTTTAGTTGTATTCGAACTGATTGTTCCCTCCGACAATTATAACGGATTAGAGGAGCATCATTCGAGATATGGTAATTCCGCTTCGGAGTGTTTTCATTTACGTTTTCCACTGTGCTACAAATACAATCCTCTGAGAAGAAAAAAAAAGCAAAAAAAGAAAAAAGAAAAAAGGAGCGTGAGTAGTTTAAGATGCTAGCTGATTGTGTGTCCATGATGTGTTGGTCCGTTCGAGCTAAATCCAGCCTCAGTTACAGATTGGGAAGTTTAATATGCAAGATGGCATTGTTTGCTTAGTTAGATTAGTGTGCTCCAAATAATTTGAAGATAATTTCATAGCAACGAACTCTTTTGATAGAGCCACTGCCAGATTCTTCAGTGTAGATATATAGCATCCACATTCACTTTGTCATAACACGGCTTTTGTTTCGTCAAGCCTGTAGGTGTTTCTCTGCTTAACATGTTCAGAAAGAGGAGGCATGGAACCAGCTTCATTACATTATTATTATTTTGTTAAATTATATGGAGAGATCACTAAATAAAATATTCTTCTGAAACTATAGTAAGAAACTAAAAATTAGGCTCGCACACTATTAAACCATCGTATTGAGCATGTTAGAACATGCATAAACACACTAACTCTGTTAGCAACATCGCTTTGAAAAACGTCGTGTACTGACGGTTGGACCATCTAACAACATTTGCACATAATCCGGGTGTTACTAATCATGGTATGAGTTTTAGTTGAGTAGAAACTAAAAATATATAATAATCTTCCGATGAGATTGTCTACACTGAATACCACCGGGGAAGGATACTGAAAATGTTTAAACAGCCTTTCTCCTAGGGTGGTAACTCTTGTAGAATATGAGGCAAACACAAACAGTACTGCCCCATTTTTCAGTATATACGTGGATACCCATTGACTAATACAAAGCCATTTTTTAGTCAATATATACTGCTCGCTCCAGGTATGACAAGAAGCGGATGAGCACTGATATGTACATTCTTCAGTGACATTGATGTGCTTTGCAGGGATGAGTTAAATTCAGGGCATCAATGAAGACACAAAGTGTTGCAGCAAATGCGTGCAGTGGAGGTTGCGGGTGATCAGGAAAGAGGAGCTCGGCAGTCTGGTGTTGACAAGCTCGGCGATCATAGGCTAGGGAGGAAGCGCTGCTTGGAACGAGGGAAGAAGTGGCAGCGGTAGACGGTAGACGGTCAGAGTGTAGGCGCCATGGAGACGGTGAATTCGGGAGTAGGTACTGCCGTATCTGGTAGGATTGACCTGCGGAGGTACGCGCGGCGGGGCGTCGCATCAGGTGCTTGGAGGAGGTAGGAGGCCGAACCTGGGACGCTGCGGTGACGAAGGGTGGAGCACGGAGACGGCCACAACGGGGCTGCTTGATCTGGATGACCTCGCGACAGAGCGCCTGAGTCAGACATGGTGGGCGGTGGCTCGATCTATGTGGTTGAGAAGATTGGAATGGGAGGAGGAAGCGCACGGGTGGAGAGATCAGCCGGCCGCCGGGGCACGGAAGGACGGTCGAGCGGTACGGCAACGGCGGACCTCGACGGCAACGCCAAGGTGGTGCTTTGCGGGTCTTGACGGCGTGAGGCTCAAAATCAAACACCGTCGCGGCTGGGGATGGGGCTAGGCAGATCGGCGGCGTGACGATGCGAGGAGGTTGGGGAAGCGCCGGCGCGGCGGCGGTGCGAGGAGGTTGGGGAAGCGCCGGCGCGGCGGCCGCGGGAGGTTCACGAGGGGGCGACACACCGGGGATTTTTTGCCCTCTCGTTCCAGAACGGTGCATGGACTGCGGATTGAATTCAGAATTTCTGAGGGGCTAATGTGCAAAATGACCGTGACATACGACACGTATGGTCTCGTTATGCCGCATTATAGTTTAGATTTAGACTAGCAAAATACCCGTGTGTTGCCACGGGACATAAATAAATTAACCGGGCAACACAAACTCTAAATATATGTGTCGTGGCTTCGGCGAGCATGTCAAGCAAATTGATGTTGTCTAGGCACTGAGATGAACGCTGCCATAAGAGCCATCTCAATCTGCTTGATGCACGTAGACGATGATTCCATTAAGCAATGAGCATGCTCCAATGACTACACGCAGACACACTGCACAATAATGAGTTTCACGCTAACCTCATGTATCGATCTGTTCATCGCCAACAACGGTAGGACGAGACCAACCTAAGTGACTTGCTCAGTAACCATCAAAGAGGTGATCCTAGTGCATTCATCTGAGTATTATAGCTGAGGAAAATCTTGGCGACGGAGAGAACACCAGCGAGTACACGAGAGTTCATCTCGTCGAGGGCGAAACCTTGAGGCTTTCTGACACTTTGGCGCTGCATCAGACGAGACACACCTTGACGGCAAGAATGGCATGGCGATGCAGACCATGCCCACAGTGGCCGACGCCTACATCACCAAGATGAACGCAGAAGAAGCTGCGGCACCGGATGGACAGAGCAAGATCGACGGGCCACGAAGAGGCTCCGCTGCAAACATCCCGCGGTCCACACCTCCCTTGTCCAGTCCATCGAGAGGTTACTCGAAGAGGACGCCGCACTATTGCGTAACAAAGCGCGAGGGTCAAGGTGGCGCCATGGCGGCAGCGACGGGGATTGGGTTTTCCATGATCAGGAAGGGGAATTGGGTTCAAGAATAGGTTTGTGAGCTTCCATGTTGATTGGAATCGACACAATTCCGCGAGGAAGAGGTTCATGGGAGATTCCAACCGGTCACAACGACGATGGGAGGCCGCGGTGCTGCGGGAGGACACCGGAACCGACCCCAACGACGACCGGAAGCTGCGGTGCTGCCGGAGGTCACCGGTGACGTGCTGGGTTGATTGGCAGATTATTTTTTCAGACAAACCAGATCACTCCACGGCGAACAACGAGAATGATTACACTACAACTAATATACATCCAGATGAGAGGAACCAGATCACTTCTCCATGGCGCTGATGAACAGCTGGAGCACCTCGCTCGTGAGCTCGCCCCGGCGCACATCGGCCTTCATCTGCGCGACGCGCTGCTTCCTCACCTTGGCCTCCAGCTCGGCGGCCCGCTCGTCAACCATCAGCGCGAACGTGCGCCTCATCAGCCCGGAGTGCCCACCGCTCCGGGCGTCGATCGCCTCCGCCTCGGCGGCCAGGCACGGGTACATCCGCTCCAGCTCCTCGAAGCTCCTCCGCTCGCGGTGCGGCTGCGCGCGGGGACGGCCCCGCTTCGGCTCGCCCTCCCAGTCCCAGATGCGCTTAGAGAGGCGGAAGATCTCGACGTCGTCGTCGGTGACGGGGACGGTGCCGCGCCTGAGCTGCCGGACGGAGTCGTCGTAGCGCCGGCGCAGGTCGTACATGTGCGCGCGGCCTGCTCGGCGCCCAAGTGCGGGAGGGCGCCGGCGAGGTTGGCGCGGCCGTGGAGCCGGCCGTGCCGCTTCTTGTGCGCGGCGACGGCCTCCAGGAGGACCAGCTCGTCGGCGGCCAGGCCCGCGGCCGCACCTCGGCGCCGAGCCGCCGCTTCTTCTTCTTGGCCGGCGGGGCGGAGCTGATTTCATCCGAGGAGGCGAACTCGTTGGGGTCGTGGGGAGGTGAGGGGGAAGGGGATGGCGGGAGGCTGATGTCGGAGGAGCAGGACATGGAGGAGGCCGTGGTCACGTCGGAGGTGGAGAGGAAGGGCAGCGAAGGGGATCTGGCCGCGCTCGCTCGCTCGCCCACGGGTCGACGTCGACGTCGACGTCTTCCTCCTCCAGCAGTCCGTGGGGAATTAAAAAGGACTGCACGTTAATATCCGTATTTTGCAGGGGCTAAATTGCAAAACGGCCCGACGGACGTACCACACGTGCCCTAGTTAGCGCGCTTTATAGTTTAGATTTAGATTTTGCTACGACTTTTTCTGTGGGGGTATTTTAGCAATTGCGAACATATGACTTGTTATTGGCATTAATGATGTGATGAGGGGTAATTTGTAAAAACAAATCCTGCCTACTGTCATGCACAGAGCACATTCCCTGACCGACCAACCACCCATGAGCCATCGACCTATCCCGTCGACACAGCGCCACACCTACCTCAGATGCGGTATTTTTTGTCAAATCTGGCCCTTTTGACGAACTAATGACGTAGCTGGCCGCTCCCGGAAACTAATTGCAAATCTGGCCCTTGAGGTCGGTACCAACGCAAATGGAGCCGAACTTGTGCAGTTCGGCGCCAACCAAAATTTGCAAATCTGGCCCATGAGGTCGGCGCCAACGCAAATGAAGCCGAACTTGTGTAGGTCGGCGAAATGGCGCGTCGCCGAACTGCACAAGTTCGGCTCCATTTGCGTTGGCGCCGACCTCGGGAGGCCAGATTTGCAATTAGTTCCCGCGAGCGGCCAGATACGTCATTAGTTCGGGAAAAGGGCCATATTAGGCAAAAAAAAAAAAAAAAAAAAACTCAGATGCGCGATCCCCGTCACCTGTGCTCTACCCCCGCCGCCGGCACGGCGCGTTCCCCGTAACCAGCCCTCCCCACCTCCCCGCAACCGCCTTCTTCGCCGACGACACCTGCCCGTCCCAAACTCGCCGCTGTCCCCCCCGTGCGCCTCGCCGAAGGTTCACCGCCGGGGCACCAAAAGAACGGATCTTTGCCCTGCTCCGTCCCGACGACGACGAGGCCCGCCCGCCAGCGTCGATCCGACCGAGATCTCTTACCTCGGCAAGGCGAGGATCCACCACAGTTCATGCATCTCGGGCTGCGCACGTCCTCCGGCGTGGCGAGGAGCCGCGGTGAGTAATTTGCCGTCCTTTTCGAATCTGCAAGTCGCACGGCGTTCCTAGGGAATCGATTATTCAGCACGTCTTCTCACCGCGGTAACATGGATGTGGCACTCTTGTTTTCGTGGTTGAACAATAGGATTAGGTGCAGATCGGTGAGGTGAATTTGTGATAATAACGATGGACAATAGTTCTCTTCTGTAAACTATCATCATGAACCTGATTATATAGCTTTAAACATGTAAGTAGACGACCAGATGAACTTGATTCACATTACGTCAGTGTGTATGTGCATATGATCGTGCAGAAGTATGTTAAATGAACTAGTTCTATACTAGACACACTCTCAGCCTAATTTCTCGCCCTCTTTGTGCCCTTGAATGATGGGTTCACATGATTTGTATTTCCACATTAAATGTTTCCGTCTACCTGAGCGACAAGTAGAAGTAACTTTTGCAGTTTGCTAATGCTTATGTTTGAATATCATCTGGTGCATCGGTGGATAAGAATTTTCTTTTCCATTTCTATAACTTGTCTGTTGTCTGATGTTAGGGATGTTACTTTCTACAGGTCAAATCTCCACAAGTACAGGGAGCAGTGATTGGGCTGGAATTTTGTGCTTCTACGTCTGTTAACTATCTCTGCCTGTCCAGTACTGTGTGCCAGATACAGCATGTGTCCATCTAGCAGGACCATAGGTATCATGTCAGATTCAGACACCTAACTCTCAGTAGAATGGGAACAAGGAAAATGGACTGGGAAATGAAAATGCAGAGACAATCCAGAGTTCATCAGGGAAGGATGTCATCATCAGGGAAATATCCATCATGAAGTTGCCAACACGGAGGGAGCATTTAGAGAAGAAATTGGCCCTATCGGATGCGAGCTCATAAAATATGCGCTGCATACAGCAGTTGGTAGCTCTATTTCTGAATCTGATTCTCACTGCTGGCTGATCACATTGAAGGGTTCCATCCTGAGTCATACCATGGAGACATAACTCTACACGGGATTTCATTGGCAGCTATTCTTTGAAGTGTCGAGCATTTACTGCCCAACACAGTTCAGCACACATGTTGCTACTTGAACTGACCCATTCGTCATTTGAGAGTCCACTTCAGAGCAGATGCTCCTATTTCAGTTGGCCACAAGGTCAGATTGGTGGAAGCACAGTACAAACGATTAGCATTTTCTCAAATGAGGGTCCAGGACAATCTTATGATTCAGCCTGTGAAACAAGAAGAAAACAATATATGGGCTCTACGTGAAGCATTGTCCTGACGTTTCTCCATAGCCTATATAGATTTATACACTGATGATCTGCAATATTACCATGGATGCCTAGACCTTGGTGACGGCATTTTTGAGGATGAAGTTTTTGAGGCTCTGTACTTCCATTGGGATCAAAGCAAACCCTTATTCAAGACCTCAGGTAATTTCTATGCTTACTATTTTGTACCTCGCAGTTACATTTTTATTATAATGTTGGTGCCACTATATCTGAAGCTAGAATTTTGATTTAGACGATGGGTTGCAATAGTTTTAATTATCCCTTCTATAACTGCCTTAGCAGTTTCGGAAGTTCTGAATTTTCTGTCCTTTTGCTTTCTGCACACTCAGAATTATGTGAACTAAAGCATGTTTTGTATATCTGCATTCCATGTGTTATTCATGCACTTCATTCTTAAGGCCAAAATGATCACAAAGAATATGAAGTATGCTATATAATTATCTGCTTAATTCATACAAATACTATACTATAATTCAGGCATGGTCTTTATAAGCTGCCCATGAGATCTCTTTAGATGATTCTCCTTTGCAGCTCCATTCAATATCCTTTTGACTGGATAGCCTCCTGGACCATGGGGCCAATTATATAGAGCAGCCAGTTTTGAGGCATATTCTGCTCTGGCCTTTGTCATTATTTTCTAATTGTCATTAACTCATTACAATGGATTTAGTCCCCTGAACTTCTGTATTTTGATTATTTTCACCGCTACCTTACTTATGGTGCGTAGCACACTTCAAAGAAATTTCGTTATCAATATATTGCTTTTGAGGTGATGTTCGTGACACTTGATATTGATGATTGATCTGTTCTTCTGTTTCCTTTTCAGCTTTATTTGTTTGCCAAGTCATCCAGTGTAATTCTTCAGTACAGTAGACTGTATGATATTGTCTTTTCTTGAGGTAAATTCTAAGAGCTCTGTCTATGATTTGTTAGCTTAAACACACAATCAGCTCTTAATTGTTATTCAAAGTGTATTTTATTTCTGCCTTTCTCATCTGTAACTATCTTCTGACACCACTTTTGTGAATGTTCAAATTAAAATGTATTCTACCTGGAGTTGTAGTTTAGTACATCTTTAACCCCTATGAAGCTGGTTCAAGTCTAATTTGACATTTGGTAGATGACTATGCTTGCAAGAAAAATGCCTGGTAGGTGGGTAATGCACTGAGAGTCCAAGTCCATTAAACCGATGTTTTTACCAAATTTAAGGATAGTTGCTGTCATGTTATTATCCAAATTGTGACTAGAAGCTATAACTTGGTAGATCACAACATTTTTGTCTTTGCCTTAGTCGAGCATAATGAAGAAAAAAAATGGTTGCTTCACGAGGAAAAAAAGTGCCCACATCCAGTAGGTTATGGCAGTGATTAGTTTCAGTTTTCTCATGTAATTTGTTTTGTCTTGCTGAAACTTTACAGGCAGTAGCCATGAAGAGGAATCAACTTAAGCGCCAAAGAGAGGAAGATCTAGAGAAGGAAGACAACTCATTAGCCAGACGCAAAATGAGTACAGATCACCCAGAGGCTGCCCATGATGCACTGATAAAAAGAGGGCAAGGAAAATATTGGGACATATTATTCAGCATCTGTCCGTGATGAACCTGAAGCTGCTGAGAAAATTGAGGACGAAGAAACGGAAAATGAAGTCCCCAAGGAAGTACAAATGTATGAAGGCACATAGATACTGTTACTGCTGTAGGCATAAACACAGGTTATCTTTATTTTTCGCACCCTTTTCACCATGCATAGTGTACACAATTGTGAACTACTATCAGTCTTACCAGGTAGTCTTTTCCTTCGTATCAGCATGGCTTGTTGGTTTGCTGTCCACTTTCCATCTTATGTGAAATTTGTGTAGGCTTTTCCACTATTTTCAACAGTTCTATGCCAATGTGTATCTTTGTAGCTGCTATTTTACAATAACACAGCAATTCCATTACAGGTTACAGTAAAACACGTTCCTGTGTAAGTTAATGTTTCTTTTGAAAAATAAAGCATCACTTATTATGACAGAAAACAACAGTACTGCGTCTTGAAGCTGTTTTTGCAACTGTGCCATGTATCTGTGCGCCTGTAGAAGTAGAAGTATTGTTGGAGACCCATCATGCAGTTTTGATTGTATAAATAAATTTTCATTCCTCTGCTCAATCATTCTTGAATTCTTAGAGAATAGTTGAGCATGATAGTAGTATCACAACTGATATGATGGAACTATGGTATTGTTACCTGTTTGGCAACAGATTGTAGATGCAGTAATAGGACCTTTTAATGTTAGATCTTCAGGTTACTTCATGAATCATGACTGAATAACTTCTCATACATGGTTGTTCTTACCCATGAATCTTGACACTGCACCTATTTGATAGTTACACACCTCTTTCTGGATTCTATGAAGTTCTTTCTGGATTCCAGGTGGTAATAAAGTAGATGATACCTGATCAGGAGCTTAGTTTGTTTGTGCTGAAGACAATTGTAAAGATTTTTACTCACATATACAGATATACTATTGATTATTGAAGATAAAATTCTTCCAAGTGACATGTTTTCTCATCCTCAAGCTTCTTCCTAATTTCCGAGGTAGAAACTTTGAGCTAGTGATTTTAGAAACACAAGATTTGCAAATTGATTACAGTATTACACAATATTTCCAAGTCCAGACATTTTACAATACCATCTATGTTGAAGTATACTGTGTTGTCCTTCTTATGTTTGTCACAGTATGGCAGGACATTAACGTTTGACTCACTAAGCTTATTGATTGTGATCCTATTGGCAGGCATCTCACCTTTGTCCTGTGCGGGAGGGCGCATGACCAAGTCATTGCTGCGAGGAATTTTCTTGACAAAGGTGCTAATCCTATTATGATAACCTCCAGACGCTCAGACTCATCTGCATGAGGCAGCAGCAGGTGCCTATTTTCTGCATGTCTGTATGTATTTGAAACTGTTTTCCCCAACTTCTGCTGTATAGAAATTTTTAGTGCCTTACATTTTGTAAATCAGCAAGACATGTCAATACCGGTAGACCATGTTAGTTTTTGCATATGACACAGTACCATTCAATTTCAATTTGTAGTCACCAGTAACTCGTATAGGGAGTGTCCTCACTATTGTTGTTGATGCTTTTACCAGATCAAAATAGCTATAGTAGAAACAAACTGTGACGTGGAGAATCTCTATTTGTTTTTTTCTTCGTTTTCAAATGCATACATTTGTTCCTCCCTAGTTTATTTAGAGCATTTGTTTTTGGGTAATTATATTATCAGCAGCATTTCTTAGGTTAAGAATGAGGGTTGTGGTAGTATTTTTTAGGGGACGAGTTGGGGCCACCAGCATGTCTATTCAGCCAGGCACCTTTGCATTTTAATACACGTGTACTGTGTGGTGTGAAGTGGCATACTCTGTTGGACCGTTGGTAGGACCGGTCACTTATTATGTTTGATGGGCCCGTTTCCTCTTATTTTTCAGATATGAGCTCGGCTCGTCTTCCTTCCTCGGTTCCTCCTCCGCGCGCTCGCAGTGGCGGAGATATGGCAAAATCCCTCAGCGAGGTCTCGCCTGGAGTCGCGCTTCTTTCTTCTTCGACAAGAAAAGGAGAGCGAGCACTTCCTCTGTTTGGCCCTGCCTGGCTGACGGGTGGGCCGCCGGCTAGGCACCGGCCAGGCCCAGGCGCCTCCTTCCCGCCGGCGAAGGAGGGAAGCGCGCTGACAGGTGGACCCGCGACGATGCAGGTATTTATACGCCGCCGGCGACCTCCTCTCCCCCCACCCTCGCCCCCGGCACCCATTCCTGCCACGCTCAGGCGCCTCTCTCCCTCTCTCTCCAGCTTTTCGTTTGCCATTCCTCTTGTTCGTCCTCGCTCCGTGAGTTCGCTTTCTGCATTTCGATTTTGGACCTCGAGTTTCCAGGGCTTGGAGAAGCAAAACCTCACCGAATTCCTCCCCCCTTTCAACCAGGTCGGAGGCCAGGGCGCCAATGGCGGCCGTGGTGCGCGGCGGGCATGCCCACCAGCCACCAGGGCAGGGGGCACAGGGGCGCTGGTGCCGCTGCAGCAGAGCCGCAGGTACTTCCTCCTTCCTCCTCCCTCTCTCTGCTGAGCGTGTCACGGGTCTGACGAGGGATTGGAGGGAACGCATGCTGGTGCCGCTGCAGGTGAGCCGTGAGGGTTGGATTGGGTCGGTGGGGTGGGACTGGAACGCTTGATTCGAGGATCGTGTGCAGGTGCCACTGCGAGCCCTCTCCTCATCTGCATGTACAGAGTTCGATTGTCCTTCAAGTCAGGATTAGCTCACCTGGTTTGAGCACGAGGCTTGCTGTATGGGCATGTCGAGGTTGGGTGGGGTTCTGGAACAGTTGCGGTTGATGCCACAACTAATCATCCTGGAATGCAGTTTACAGTTTGCTACATGAGATATCACCTCTGATTTATATTCTCTGACGACTGTTGTGGGTTAGGGCATTTCTAATCTAAATCATCCTTGATGCAGTTTTATGGTTTTCAGTGAGTCAGTTATTGTGGTTTAGGTCACTATTGTGTCTATCTGGTCTACAAGAGGATGTGAGACCAACATTTGGGACATGGAAGGGTGGCTTCATCCATGATATGTCCTTGCTTAGGCACAGGCTCAAACCAAAGTTTGTTGATAGTTTTTTGGCTTGGTTGGAGGCGTTGTCCTAATGGGTTGTAAATAGCTCTCTGTACCGGAGGTTTTCTCTTGGGTTTTGTGGTTTACTTGGTAGGTCTTCCTTTTAGTTTTAGCTTGTCCATAGTTAGTTCTACCTTTCTGTCGTTTGTTTCCTTTGTACAGTGTTGAGACTTGGTTATGTGAAAATGGAAAATGCTGTGGGGCGGTTGCCCTACAGTTGAGCTTCAAAAAAAAAAACAAGAGGATGTGAGGGCACTATTGCTCTCTGTCGATTGTGTCTACTTAGTCTTGTTTTTGCTATTTGATTCATACAACTTATATTGCAAAATGCACTTTGCCATAAACTATTGTCTCTATCTGGTCTGAGCTCATTTTTTGTGACTTGCCAGGGGCGAGTGAACCAGCTTGGTTATGACTGGATCCTCTGGAGGGCTGGTAACAGCAACCTGACCACAAGCAAAGCGAGGAAGGATGACGATGAGAAGATACGCATCTTTAGGAAACTTCAGAACTCACCCAGGGTAGATCGTGAGGTAGCATGTAACCCACAGTTTTCGGTTATATTTATAATATTACTCTATTTGTGCTGTGATATGATTGCTAACCGATTTAGTGCATATTCTTAGGAGCTGAATAGCTATGGCCTTTCCAATGCCCTTTTAGGACAGAGACCTGAGGTTCTGAGGATTCTCCAGTCCATGGTTGGCAAGTGTAATGACATGGCAGACCTGCGTCGCAGGTATTCTTTATAATTTCTTTCTCATTTTCATAAACTGGAAGGTGCTTTAGTGAGGTTTGCTAAATGGTTATTGAAATAATCTACCTGAATGTTGTAGTTTAACACTAATTATTGTTTTTCTTCTGCATTTATTATACCTGTGTTTAAGTTTTGGGGCTCAGCCACTGACTAAATGGGATTGTGTGTAATACTTATAGCGCAATCATGTCTTGGGCGCAATAGCATCTAGTAATTCGCTGAATTTATTTGCTCTGTATATGTTTGGTTCATATTGCAACACGCAGGATATGGGGATAGTGGTTGAATATTAGACCAGGACCAGAATTGTCACATGTCATTGATATGTTAGTGTCAAAATCGTATTATTCCTATTTTTATTGCATTGTTCTCTGGGGTAGCTTTCTGATGACTGTCACCCTAAACACAATAGAGACTTAAAGTTTGCACATTAATCTTTCTGACCTATGATTCTGCATGTCAGTAGTGCTCTTTTTGAATTGTGATGCTAGTATTGTTCCAGTTCTCTCTGAATGTAGTTTTGTTGTTTAGTAGACTTAACTGTCTTAATTGTGTAGGTATCTTTCCAAAGCTTTGCATGGCTGGCAAGGAAAAGAGACATCTCAAATACTAAAAAGAGTGCAGATTTACCAAGAGGAATTGGTTGGTCTTCATGAAGACATCAGGAGGGAGGGTGGATACTGTCCCCCGACCCCGGTCATCTTAACAACCACTCCAGCACTGCAATAGTTTGGTACGAATAACTCATCACTCCATTGCCTCTTAACTGTGAGAGGCGTCTCATTTTTTTTTCAGCTGCAGGTAGTCCTTTCTATGTTGAGAAGATGGTGAGCGCATTTGCTGTTCTCAGGCTGCAAGACCAGTTGACGCACCTAGTGAAAAGACCACTCATCATTCCTTAGTGTAGTTGCCGTGAAACTGTGCTTCATGTAAAGTTCTTGAGCAATCACATGTCTGGTGTTTCCCTGTGGACAAGTCATCTCCCTGTCTGCTGTATATAACTGCTGCTTCTAGTTTCTGATACTTACTCTTAGGATTCTTGATATCAAGTATGCACTGGCTTCTTATAGAAACCAACTACAAACATGTAAAAACTGCATATGCTGAAGCCTGCATGATCATAACATCTCGTTACGCTTTCCATGTTCTTTGACTTATTTGTGTGCATCGTTTTGCAAATAAGGTTGTTCAGCATTGTTTATCATTTTGTGTCATAATAAGGCTGGCATGTATTGTACCTAATGATTTTTGTTCTTCTCTAGACCTCGTTTTGACCTTGTTTCCCTAATTTACTGTAATTGCTTTCATGCAAAGTTTTTATATAATTTTCATACATCGCATTTAATGTCTTTTGGTATTACTACTTTGTTCTGAAAAGTACTGGTAGGCTTTGGCGCCCGTGCAGTAACGGAGTTCAGATAGTAGTTGTATTGCCATCATAAATCGTTACTACTCCCTCCGTCTGGAATTACTTTGTTTGGGGTAGCTTATCACGTGTCTGGAATTACTTTGTTTGTAGGCTTTGGCGCCATGCAGTAATTGGAGTTCAGATAGTTGTATTGCCATCCTAAATTGATACTCCCTCCGTCTGGAATTACTTTTTTGGATTTGTCTTAACTAGTTGACATGTACGTGCAATCCACGGAGCAATTTAAGATATTGGACACCCAATCTACATGTCGACTAATACATATACAATAATTGGTGAGGTTGAAATAAATATTTTTTTCGATTTTATTTTTCAAAAAAGGGCTCCACCACGGAGCTTTTTTTTTAAAACATTCAAAAACAATAATTTCAAGTTTCCAAAAAATCTGAAAACAATCCTAGGACCATGAATATGTCTACCATCGTGGAAAATAACAATACGAAATATTGTATATTGAGGTCTGTGAAAAAATAACAAAATTCTGGATCTGAGATATGATTTGAAAAATTTCAGATTTGTCAGGATTTGTTTTTTTTTGTGTAGGACAGAATACAAATTATTACGGGTTGCAAATTTACAGACTCGTAGAATAGGTCATTGGGAACGTCGAGGATTTTTTGCATGATTTTTGAACTTAAAATATCGTTTTATTTTTCAAAAAACGGGCTCCATGGAGCTCGCCCTCCAAATGAACTTTCCGGCTAGGTACACGCATACTGCTCAAACCCTCATCCTGCACAATAACACCTCCAGATCAAGATGAATTCGAAGATAAGAATACAGACACAGAAATACGAACACAGATTCATCCAGAAGATATATGCATGCTCGTCCAGTCCATCGCTCATTAAAAGACAAAACTGGAGCAGGCAGCGAGCATGGCTCTTTCATAGGCCGTGCGAAGAGAAGAGGCAGCTTGTGCACGACGCCCTGCGCCATGATAGGCCGGAGGAGGAGCAGGTGGTGAGGAGCTGCCGGAGACCATCAATACCGACCAGTCCGCGCTCACCAATTGACCTCCTCCCAGCGGCCAATGGCCCGAGCAAAGGTGACGTGTACCGGTGTACGCCGGCTCCTCCCCTTGTCGTCGGCGGCGGCCGCCGCTCCTACCTCGCCGACTAAGTACGCATTGCTGACGCGACGGATATCAGCCAGCATCCATGTTCTTGATCCCATCTTGCATCCAGGGTTGAGCTCGACCTGGCGACATAGCTCGCCCTCCCTGGTGCCGTCCGGCCGGCCGCTCCCGTGACGAGCTAGACAGCTAGTGGAGCACGACGTTTATACGCGACATGGCGGACATGCAGTGGTTCCGTTCTACAACCTGAGCAGAAAGTTGGCGCCGCCGGCCCGCCGGAACACGGAGCCGGGAACATCGTTCCTGCCTGCTCTGCGCGACTGCGCCGGCCGGCCGATACGACGCTGCAGCTCTATTGTTACTGTGCTGTTCGTCCGGCGGCCAACAGGCAGGAAGGAATTTTATTAGCGATTGCAACTCCCGTAATTATCACCAAACAAATATATATTTTTAGACAATCTGGATCGTTTATCCAAAAATAAACGGATAAGATTTAAAGTGTTTGCTACTCGACGTCGGGACAATCTAGATCGTTGATCGAAAAGTAAACGGACAAGATTTAAAGTATTCCAACATGTTTGCTCTTTTAATAGTACTAGTTAGCATGCACGTGCAATCGCACGTCTCCACAAATCCACCAAATATACGTGTGTATGCAAAGTTTTCTTGAACCTTACTTTTTGCAGATTTTTTTTTGTTTCTTTAATGATCATCGCTGACTAAATTTACTTAATACGTAAGAAACTCACTGGTATAAGCCAATAAACAAACGGTGTGTTTGGTAGCCCAGTTGGGCTCAGAAAATCTCTCGTCACCCTGTTTTCAGTTGTTTGGTAGCCCGGTTTCTCTCGCTCAGCTCGAAAATGACTCTCAGCCCTGCTCGTAAGAGATGCTGAGATCGAGCTTCTCCCCTCAGCCATGCCCAGTTCGTCCCGAAAAAATCCCACGTGTGGGACCCATCGGGCCGTCGCGTTGCGCGCCCCCCTCCACACCCGACGTCATTTCCCCAAGTCCTCTTCTCTCTCCCCTTGCACACGAGCTGCCCCGTCTGCCTGTGTCGCCTCAACCTCGCGCCGCCGCCCTGCACCTCCGCCCAGCGTCGCCGTACGCGCTCTACCGGGCCCCGCGGCTCTGCGCCGCCTCCCGGGCCTCCGCCCGGCACCTCAGATATACCCTGTAGAAGCTATCCAATTCAGCAAACTTAACAAGTACACGCGACAAATAATACAACTCCATTTCCATTAAGTTGGATTCCAATCCTGCTGCGCTCTTCCTTTTCCTTCATCCCCGGAGGCTGTACCGCATCCTGCTTTTTATGCACAGAAGAGAATGCAAGCAAATTCAGATATGGTGCTCACCACGTACCAATACACTCTACTTGACATTGTCCAGCATACGCAAAAAACAAATCCACCCACACAACTCACCTTCGTTCCTTGTTATCTGCACGTGGTAAGCTGCTGAACAGAAACATCATACAGAGTATATACTACTGTACTTTTGTTCTTCTCTTCCAAATATACTGTCTAGAACCTACAGCTATTAGCATTACTCTGGATGTACAGGAGCAAAAGAGCAGCCGCCTCATCTCCTCCCTCGCCATACGTTAGCAGCTTGTTGCCTTCTCCTTATACTGTCTCCATTGCGGCGGTCAGAATCGGGAGCAGCTCCTCGTCCAAAGACCCATATCTTCCTCGTCCAGAGCCAACTCTGCCCTCCGCATGTGCGGCGTCGGCCCTACTCTAAGCTAACTAAAATCTCCAAACACTGATGCGTATTTTGCCACAGTACTGAATCACCATCGGATTCAACCGCATTGAGGACGCTGCTGTACTCGACGGTGTCAACGGCAGTCTCTGCACCGCATGGTACGTCACTCGCGATCGCGTCCTCCAGGTCCCTCATCTCCTCGGCCGGCACGGCAACTGCATCGGGTTCTTCGGTTGGTGCGGAGAGCACGTCGATCCAGCCCTCGTCGGAGTCCCAGTCCAGGAGCGCCGAAACAGGATAGGTCAATGCCTTGATCCTCTCAGCCGTGTTGTGCGACAGCTCGTCGTCGGCCTCCTCGGTGTCCGAATCCGGCTCCCACAATGCGACGTCCAGCGTGCTCTTCGGCGACACCCATGTCCTCTTGGCGTCGCAGCTGACAGCAAAGACCAAGAACGGGTGCTCGAGCAGCTGCGCAACCGTGCACCGGTCGCTGGCACGCCTCATTAAGCATACACCTAGGAAATCCTTCGCTTCCTCTGTCAGCCATTGTGGCACCTCAGGAACAGCGTCCGTGTACCCGATCCGGTGCATCGCCGCGAGCGCGTCGCCGTCCATGCCGCTCCATGGTGCGCGGCCGGTGACCATCTCGACGACCATGCACCCGAGCGCCCAAACATCGGCCGCAGGACCCTGCTCCTCCCCGCGCGCCACTTCGGGCGCCATGAACGCCGGCGAGCCGCCGATGATCGGGCCACCAGAGAACGCCTTCCTCGCGCACCCGAAATCCGTGAGCTTGGCGCGGCCGTCGGCGCCGATGACGACGTTTCTCGCTTTCACGTCCCCGTGCACGATCCCGGCCCCGTGGAGGTACGCAAGCCCGGCCGCGACATCGGCCGTGTACTTCCGGAGTCGTGGCTTCTCGGGACACAAGTAGACAAAGGCGGCCAAATCCGGTACGATGAACCAGGTACGATATACAGCAGAAATAAAAGAACGAAGGGCTACGGTGGCAATTTAGTATTATTATATGATTTGGTGGGAGGGCAAAACGGTCTAAAACGGACAATGTTGAGTTGTCAAACATTGGGACGATCTGGGCCGTTTGATCGGATATTGAACGGCTCAGATTTAAAGTGTCCCAACAAGACAAGTTTTCTCTTTTAATAGTAGTATCATATAAGATTCGGATTTATTTACATACACACTAAAACATGTTAATTACATATCTATACTACTATTAAAAGAGCAAACATAACTTGTTGGGATACTTTAAATCTGCACCGTTCAAATATCGGATCAACGCTCCAGATCGCTGCAATGTTTGACAACTCAACATTGTCCAGTTTAGACCGTTTTGCCCTCCACCAAATCACATAATACGAGCAAATTGCCACCGTACTGGTCCAACCGTTATTTGATCTGTAGAGGGAAAAAAGAAAAACATCCGTCCATCCTGCCGACGCCTAGGACGGTCGGAAGACGTGCTCGAACAGCGGGCCTAGCATGCGGTTGTTGCTGGCGTCGAGGATCCGCGGACGAACCTCAGGGTCCCCTCGTTGGAAGCAATCGAAGGGGAAGCTCTCCGCTGACTTCGAATCGAGATAGACATGGCGGTGTGCACGGAAGTGCTGGCGCAGCCGGGGGAAGGGCTCGGTTGGCCGGAGCTTGGGTACTGGTGGTCGGAGGGACGAGGTCCGAGTGTTCCCTCCGTGCGGTCACGGCTTCCACGCCTCCTACGTCGACGTGTGGCTCATCTCCAGCTCCACCTGCCCCTCGCCGTCGCGACCTCGTCGCCGATGCAACCACCAATCCCCATGCTGTCACGCGACCCCGCCGCCATGTACGCCGCGGCCGCCGATCCGCGCGAGCCAGCGTGCCGCCATAACCAGCCGTCCTGCACCCGCCGGTCTCTGCCCCCACGGATCCCTCTGCCTTGAACGATGCGGCCAAGACGCTTGCGAGTCCCCTGCGCCGCTGCCTCGGACGTTTCAGACCCGGCAGTGGATGGGCGTCACCGTCCCGTACCGCGGGACGAGGACTGATTCGTGGACGGCAAGGCGCGCACGGTGTCCATGCAGCCGAGGCGATTTTGGTATCGCTTGGGAGGTCCGTGTCCTTTAGATTTGACTAACTTCTTCCTTCGTCAGGCCGAGCAGGCGACATGGACGACGTACCGCATCTCCTTCACCTGAACGTTAGTTGTGGATCACGAGCAGCTGTAGAAAATTGATGTGATATCCTTCTTCTTCGTATCTTTAGGATTTGAATCGTGAGTAATTATCTCGGTGAGAAGTGAATGAATGCTCTGCGTGCAATGCTCCAATCTGACAGCAAGACTTACAGGGAAAGACAGGAGCTTGGTAAGGCTAAATTGATGGATGAAGCACCCTCTGTAGCCCTCACGATCAAGGGCGCGTTTGGTAGCCTGCATCCCCATCTCGTTTTCTTCGGGGCATGCCCTGGAGAGCATGGCCACGGAAAAACGGCCGGGAACCAAGATGATGCTCATGTTAGGTAGCCTGCAGCCGAGTTAGTCGCATGGGATGACAAAACATCAGCCCTTTGTTTGGTTCGATCTAATCTGGGCTCTTCGGTTGCGCTTAAACAAAGGGCCATTGTTTGGTTGCTTGCAAGCAGCCTGCTACGGTTACCACAGTTCAAACATAGTGAGATTACCATGCCATGATCATACACTACTACAATGGGCAAAGAGAGCCTTAGCACAAGCTTTCAGATGCACTTCTTTGAAACTCTTGTCTGTCCTAACCCCTGTCCCGATGAGAGTGGTCATGTGCTTGAGCACGAAGGTTGACATGAAAGGGAGCCATTTCATGGTTGCTTTGGCCTGGGCCTTGTTCTTCGCAATCTGCTGGTTCAACGTCGTAACTAACCAGCCTACAACGTCGTGCACAGCACCGTACGTGCTGTCGGGCATGCCGAAGTCCATCATGGGCTGAGAGTCCTCGACATACGAGGATGGGATTTGGGAGTCCCCAATTGGTACAAGTGACATACTAAAATCCTCGCTCTTCATCTCCTACATCGACCACGATAACACACCTTATAGCCTACCATGTGTATGAACTAATGAAGTGACATCGAAGACAAGCATGTGTATGAACTAATGAAGTGACATCGAAACTAACAGATCTAGAGAGCATGGCCACATGTGAGAACCTAGATGGAATCTAACAGATCTACACATCCTAGCTCCTCAGCTACAAGCATGGATCATACAGACATCAGAGCAGACCTCAAACACAGCTCAGATCTAGAACATACTACACGCATGAACACTATGGTAGCCAGGGTTTCGGAACTTACAGCCATGGATGCGGACGAACGAAGACGAGGTCACTCCGTGCCGACGAGGGTGCCGCCGCCGCTCCGCTACTGCCTGCCGATGAAGACTGCCGCCGCCGCTTACCTGCGAGCTCCGACTCTGACCGAAGACCTCGAACTGATGAAAATGGTGGACTCCGACCAGCGGTGAGAGTAGAGGGTGTATATAGGGGAGGGTTTTGCGCGGGAGGTGACGTAAACTCTCCCGCCGAGTTTTCGGCTGCACCACGCGAGCTCCCGCCATCTCCAATCGAGCGCCGCGGCTGCAGGCGGGATGGGGAATCTGCACGAGAGGAGAAGAGAGAGAAGAGGAACGGGCATGGCTCCCTGGAAACGGCCGATTCGGCCGTTCCCACTGGGCCTGGCCCGAGGGTGTTTTAAGAAGCGCGCTATGCAAGTTTTGGGCTACAGGCAAGCAAACAGGCAGCCTGTTTCTGCAGCCAGCGGGCCTGGCCCGGCTAGCTGCAGGCTACCAAACGCGCCCCAAGTGATGCTGCAGCACATGTGCTAGCCAGCTTTGTTGCATCTTTGCATTTGAAGAGGATCATATCGGCAGGATTCATCAAGATTGCAGCATGTGTCTCAAGTATACACATGAAACATGCCATCATGACTTTTGCAAGGTACTAGCGGGAAATCTTTGTTTTCTGTTAAATTGGACTCGGATAATTATACGTAATGACTGATGTCATTAATTTAGGTGAACTAAGAAATTATGGGTGCTAATAGTCTCGGATAATTGGTCTCGGATAATTATACGTAATGACTGATCTTTTGTGCACTAAGAAATTATGGGTGCTAATAGCCTCAAGGAACTTGTTTGTAGCTACCTGACCGTAGGCTGCTGGTGTCTTTAATTGCACGGTTGGTGGGACATGGAAATTGGTAAATGACTAAAAGGTATAAATTTCATTGTGCAAATTACTTGGTAATGTTAATGAGATGGCTTATGTCCGAGAACAACACAGCAATAACCATGTGTTCATTGCTTGGTAAAATTTCATTATGGAAATTTCATTGCTTAAAATTGTGTATCTCAACACATGAGTATAAGAATTCGACCATGAAGTAACTATTGTGAAGTAATTTTAGGGACGTGCGTTGCACGTGCACATTTAGATTCAATCATAAGATGTGTTTTGTAGAGCGACGTGCGTGCACGTGCAATGCTACTAGTGTATTTAGATATAAATGTGTGACAACTAATTCTTGGACATAGGGTTAAACAGGAGCTTCCGCTACCTGCAGAAAACAGAAACGTTAAATCTGCTTGGCCCAATCTTTTTTTATTTTAAACAAAAAACTCTCGTGGTCCAAACTTTGCTCCAAATTGGACACAACCAATCCTGACGGACCCACTCGCTTCTGTGCTTTATACGCGTGGCTGCTTTGCTTGCTGCTGATAGCGGCAAACAGGATTACCGTGGGGCATCGTTGAGTCGCTGGCCAGGGCGGGCGGCGGTCAGATCCGGGTTTAAGGGAATATATTGCGTTTTAGAGTTGGCCAAGATTAAACCCCAGCCGACTTGATCTTGGCTAACCCACGGAGTTTGGGTCCTTCTCAAAAGAAAAAACTTCATTCTGCCAAAAAAAAATAGAGGTGCTAAATCCAAATGAATATAACACAAATAATATTTTGTCACGAAGTGGAAATGATGGCCCCACGGTAATCCTCATCAGCACAAGCAACCACATTAAACGTCTACAAGAACAGACCTATAAATATTGATAGGAGTAGTTTCAGATTCATAGCACAAATGTCACACGGCAATCAGTGTCCAATTTTTTCTTACAAAGGCAATTAAATAATTTTAGCATTCCAGCAAATCACGAGAAAATTAAGCACACAAATAACGGTTTAAAGGCATTATTATGAATCGTGATCACTGCAATATTTCCTGACTTTCGTCATTCACGTGTGTCCATGTTTTCAACCAGGGACACTCTGCTTAACTAGAGCAAATTAACTGTTCCAAAGCTTGGGTGCATTCACACATTGTACCGCAATGTCCACCCAAGAGTAGGTAGCATCCACCCCTCGATGTGCTTGTGGATGCACCTCCTGAGATTCTTCATTATTTTTGTCGCTATCCTCTCATGCTTAGCGTTCATCTTATGCATTGGCTCGGAGGGGTCCATGATAAACACATGAAGGATGAAGCCTGGGTACATCCACGACATAGACCGCGAAGCTCTCGTGCCAATAGGGAAGTCATTGTAACCAGAATAAGTTCATTGACAACAACACCTTTCAACTACTGACCAGATGAATTTCTCGATAAATCCTTACCTTTTTAACCCATCCAATTTTATATCCAAGTTCTATGACCGATATCATCTGCCTGATCAGGTCCTGGTCAATCTAATTGTAGTCTTTCGTGGACTCTCTCTGCCACACCCAAAACATAAAGCGCACATCAGCCAACCGAAATTAACCAATTCATAACCCTAAATCGTCGTCTTTATGCCTCAAATAGTGAAATTATTCATAGCTTAATGAATTTTCAATGAAAGTCAATCTGTAGCAACGTACGTGCATAGGCGAATGCGTCCGCGTGTCCGAGGCGATCCGGCAGTATTTCAATCAATTTCAGAAAACGGAAAAGATGTGAAAATTATTGGGTAACACTCTGTTACCCATCTAATTATCATGTGCAACGTTGTTACTTCAATGGAAGATGAAAGACTTACATTATTGTTGATGATGCATAAAGCGGGCGGGCGTGATTAGAGTCATTGTTAAATGTTTTTCATTATTATCTTTTTTTTATATTAAGAGGATGAAACGACACCATATTATGCAAACTACTCCCTCCGTTCCAAATTAATTGACTTGCTTTTGTCTAAATATGGATGTATTTATACTTGGTAGGTGTCTAGATACATCCGTGTGTAACGAAGTGTGTGTCAATTAAATCCGAACGGAGGGAGTAACTTGTATCTTAAAACATCGTGCATTAGGATTTGCGGTTTTACACCGGGGTGAGAAAAAACGGCGCACCAATGGAGGCCTAATGGTGTTACTATCCCGCGGTGGGCCGGGCCCAACTGGAACGCACCTATACGGCTCAGGTACTCCATCTCGATTCCGTCAAAAAACAAAAAGGTACTCGATCTCGATTCGGCCTCCGAGTTCGGGTCGTCCCCTGATTCCGACCGCAGCAGAGAAGCAACCAGCCAACCACAGCCAGCTATATACATTGATCAGATCGATCGAGAAGCCACACCTCCGGCCTGCTCCAATCTCCGACGAGTTTGATTGCCGATCCATCCGTGATGGCCGGTTCCGCAGATCACGCCACGACCACGACCACGGATGAAGACCGAGCGGTGGAGGAACTCGACCAGATCATTGCTCGGCGTAAGAGCCGTGCTGCGGCCTCAACCGTGAAACGCAAGGTCCGCATGTCGGAGGAGCACATCGCCCTCATCATGTCCATGAAGAAGGGCGGAATTCCCAGCGACGACGACGGCCCGGAGCTCCTCAGCCGCCACTACCCGGAACTGTACACGCCGGAGGTGGTGGCGGAGAAGCGACGGGAGCACGAGGAGCTGGTGGCGATGTGCCGCAGAGACGACGAGGAGAACGAGGCGCGGCAGGCGGAGATCTTGAGGGAACTGAGCGAGAAGGGCTACGTGGAGACCGACGAGGTCGACCAGGCTTACGTGGACGAGTTCAACGAGTGGACACGGGTGCAGTGGGAGAGCATGGTGAGCTCTAGCGAGATATTAAGACGCGGCATGAGAATCACCGACGAAGAAAACGCCGAGGCGCTCAAGAATTTCCTTAGCAGGCAAGCTGAGGAAGAAGAAGATGATTATTACAGTGACGAGGATGATGATGTTGCAACAGTTGAATCGTCCGACAGACTGGCTACATACCTACCGTGATTCAGTTGCAGCGCTGTAATTTGCACCTGAGTTTGTTATGTACTCCGTAGTTGACTAGTTGTTGAATATTACTTAATCTGTCAAATTCATCGAATGAATATGTAATTTTTTTGAATGTTTCTAGATTTGCTTGTATTGAAATAATGCGAATCATGTTTCCTGGCCTCACTTCAGAATAGTATTTCCTAATTTATACTAAATAGGGTTTAATCACAACTTCATATATGATGTCTATTTTTATTGGAAACTTTAGTCTCAAGTTGCTATTTTCTAAATTGAAGTATCCCTTGGCCAGCTGATTAAGTATTTTGGATTCCCTATATTCTGATTTTACGAAAACTGCGCTGCCAAACTGGCGTTAGTCAAAATTTAGGAAGTTTGATTTCTACGAAAGTGAGATGAACTATATTTTATTTTTTTTGATTTTTAATGGTGTATATTAATCAAACAAAGTAGCGGTATTACAAGCAGGCAGACTGAATCGGGCCAACCACACATGGAGGAACCGAGTTCAGAAGAACACCCGAGCTCCATTCTCTATACCCAAAGGCAGCAAGAGAATGAGCAGCTATATTGCCCAGCCTATTGACTTTGCTGACTTTAAAACCTGGCAGGGTTGATAGCAACAAGTTTGTATCCGAGGTTATCCCAGAAATAGCAGATTTGCTTTTCTCGTGGCTTTGAAGCTCTTTTACTACAGCTGCATTATCACACTCTAGAATAACAGGGAGTGTTGCAAGGTGGAGAATCGATCTAACACCTTCTATGCATGCGATTGCTTCACCGGCTTCAGCTGACTGGTAGTGGGTTATGGTACCCCAGGCTGACAACAGGACAGAACCATCATGGTCTCGTAATACTGCCCCCCAAGAGCCTCTGTTTTGCTCTTTTATGAAGCTTGCATCTACATTAAGTTTGAGCCATCTATCCGGAGGTTTTTCCCAAGATCCTTGTGTTTCCCTTTGAACACCCGGTTGACCCTTAGCAGGAGGGTCTAGGGCTTGTTTGCCTTTTAGATCATAGTTCTGTTTATGCACAATAATCTGTAGAAAAGAAGCCAGATAGGATTGTATAAACCCAGCTGACTGTTCCACTGTGCATTTGCCATCACCAAAGAGAATATTGTTCCTAATGTGCCAGGTTCTCCACCATAGGAAAAGCAACTTTGCTCTCATATCAGGTGTACATTGGTTTAGCAGGATCAGAGCCCAGTCCTCTCCCGAGTTGCCCAGCTTGTGTTCTTTCGGCAGCATCCATTCTTTCTGCAGTCTGTGTCTCAGGGCCTTGGCTTTTATGCAATTTATCATAGCATGATGTGCCGTTTCCGGTTCCATACCGCATATTTTACATGTGGGGGTGATGTCCATGTTTCTTTTGCATCGATGCGCTTGGACACCGAGGGAATTGGTAGCTAGCTTCCAACCGAAGACTTTTATTTTCGGTGGAACCTGAGCTTTCCAGATTATGTTCCATATATCTCTATCTCCATCAGGTTTGCTACTGCTGGTTGTTTGTTGTTCTTTCTCTTTCAGTTGCATTCCAAGTTTGTATGCACTTTTAACAGAGAACAAACCATTCTTTTCATGATTCCAGGCAATAAAGTTATCATCAGTCCTTGACGGTATTGGAATCTGCAATATTTCTTCAGCATCTGGTGGGTGAAAAACTGATCGAACTAGTTCTGCGTTCCAGCTTCGTGTCCCGTGGTTGATCAGGTCAGAGACCCCATTTTAGTCTCGATCTCTTTGCCTTCCCTATGACTTTATGGTTTCCTCTTGGGAGCCAGTTGTCTCTCCAGATCCTTATCTTTCGCCCATTAATAACTCTCCAGATAATACCATGCTTCAGCAATTCTAAGCCATGAGTAATCCCCTGCCAGCAGGGAGACACATTTTGAATGAACACAGTGTCAGTCAGGTCTCTGGAGTGATAATATTTTGCCTTTAGCAGTCTTGCACATAAACTGTCTGGGTGTTCAATTAGGCGCCAAGCTTGTCTAGCTAGTAATGCCTGATTGAGTATCCTTAGGTCTTTGAACCCGATCCCACCATTTTTTTTTGGTTTTGTCATTTTATCCCAAGACAACCAGTGGACTTTCCTGCGGTCATTCTCATCACCCCACCAGAAGTTCCTGATGATTTGAGAAAGTTCATCACATAAGGTTGCCGAGAATCTGAATACACTCATAGCATAGTTCGGGATTGCCTGCGCCACTGCTTTAACTAGAGTCTCCTTCGTAGAACCAGACATATATTTCTCATTCCAGTCTGAACACTTTTTAGAAAGCTTTTCCTTTGTTGTCTTCAGCTTTCCATCCTTCACACGACCTTCTAGAATAGGAAGCCCTAAATATTTATCATCGGTTGCCATTTGTCCAGCACCTAGGATAGCTGTCACTGCTTTTTCTTCTTCAGTTGTGCAGTGTTGCTCAAACAAGATAGAACATTTCTCTGGGCTTAAGAGCTGGCCTGTTCCTTTCTCATACTCACGCAGGGTAGTGTTTATGCTGTTGGCTTGATCAGTATTGGCATTGAAAAAGAGTAGGTTGTCGTCTGCAAATAGCAGGTGAGATATGCCAGGAGCGTTTCTGCAGATTTTTAGCTCCTGAATCTGTCTTGCATTTATCTGTCGTTGGAGGAGAACAGACAAACCATCCGCAACGAAGAGGAACAAGTATGGAGATAGTGGGTCGCCTTGGCGCAGTCCTCTTGTAGGGCTAAAATTTTCAAGCAATTTCCCATTGAATCTAACAGAGAAACCTAACAGTTTTGACACAAGCCATGATCCATTTTATCCATTTTCCATCAAAACCAATCTTCTCCATGCCCTTCTCGAGGAAAGGCCAGTCCACTCGATCATATGCTTTCATTAAATCCAACTTGTAGGCACAAAACTTCCCTGTGTTTTTTGAGCCGTTCTGGAGTGCATGAAAGCATTCAAACGCAATGACAACATTATCTATTATCATTCTTCCCGGAATGAAGGCGCTTTGGGTTTCGGATATGATGTCTTGTAGCAGAGGTCTCATCCTGTTGACCAAGCACTTTGCAACAATTTTATAAATTACATTGCAGAGGCTTATTGGTCGGAAGTCCTTCATTGTCACCGGGTTCTTTATCTTCGGAATTAACACAATGGAGGTGTCATTGACACCCTCAGGCATTATCCCATCTTCAAAAAAACTGCGGACGCCTCTAATAATATCTTCCTTCATAGTTCCCCAATTTCACAATGGAGATGAACTATATTTAGTAAAGAGGGTGTAATAAACAAATTCATAATATTGGAACATGACGAAGCAGCTGAAAATTACACTCGTGTTGTTGTTCAGCATTGTAATAGCGGGTGACAGAACATACAAAATGACAACTGACCTCGAGCAAATCTGATAAAATTGGACTGAATACTAATAGAAAATAGGCGTTGATCGACAGATATCATTTGTGTTAGGTTGACGATTCAGTTGCAAATTGGATGGAATCGAGGATGGTTGTACAGTGACGAGCAGTCATAGATTACACCGGAGTCCGGAGAACTAGCCCGCAGTACTAGAAGATACACAAACATGTGCCACACATAGCCCTCAGGTACTCGATCTCGATTCGGGCTCCGATCGAGTTCGGGCCGTCCCCTGATTCCGACCGCAACAGAGAAGCAACCACAACCAGCTATATACATTGATCAGATCGATCGAGAAGCCACACCTCCGGCAGCTCCAATCCACGCCACGACCACGACCATGGATGAAAATCGAGCGGTGGCGGAACTCGACCTGATCGTTGCTCACCTTAAGAGCCGTATTGTGGCCTCAGCTGAGAAACGCAAGGTCCGCATGTCGGGGGAGCACTTCAGCCTCATCATGTCCATCCAGAGGGGCGGAATTCCCAGCGACGACGGCCTGGAGCTCCTCAGCCGCCACTACCCGGAACTGTACACGCCGGAGGTGGTGGCGGAGAAGCGACGGGAGCACGAGGAGCTGGTGGCGATGTGCCGCAGAGACGAGGAGGAGAACGAGGCGTGGCAGGCGGAGATCATGAGGGAGCTGGGCGAGAAGGGCTACGTGGAGACCGACGAGGTCGACCAGACTTACGTGGACGAGTTCAACGAGTGGACCAGGGTGCAGTGGGAGAGCATGGTGAGCTCTAGCGAGATATTAAGACGCGGCATGAGAATCACCGACGAGGAAAACGCCGAGGCGCTCAAGAATTTCCTTAGCAGGCAAGCTGAGGAGGAAGAAGAAGATTATTACAGTGACGAGGATGATGATGACGCTGCAACAACTGAATCATCCGATGCTGCAACAACTGAATCATCTGATGCTGCGACAGTTGAATCATCCGGCACAACAGCGACAGACCTACCGTGATCCAGTTGCAGACGCTGTAATTTGCACCCGAGTTTGTTATGTAGTTGACTAGTTGTTGAATGTTACTATCAAACTTGAACTTTAATCTGTCAAATTCGTCGAATGAATATGTATTTTTTATGAATGTTTCTAGATTTGGTTGTATTGAAATAATGCGAATCGCGTTTCCTGGCCTCACTTCAGAACAGTATTACCTAATCTATACGAAAGAGGGTTTAATCACAACTTCATATATGATGTCTATTTTTCTTCTGAGAATTATATAATGGCTAATTAACAAACAATGCCTGCTCTAGCTAATTGCCCACCCCGTCCCGCGGATCAAAGAGCTCTAAGATTTCAGGAAATTCCTTTTTTTTAATTTTCCACATATATTAAACCAACAAAAAGTACACGATTAAATCGACTACAAAAACAAAACTAAGATAGACTAGCAGATCTATAAGATTTTCAAGCCCTTTCTTCATCCATGACACCATCTTGTACTTTTTAGGAAATTCCTTTTAACACAAAAGGCCCTCCACCGAAGTTGGTTAGGTTTTTTTTGCGAAATGGTTAGGTTTTTTTCATCTGTTGATAAGCCAAAAGTTTTTTGTTTTTTGAGGGGATGATAAGCCAAAAGTTCATAAAATCCTGCGTACCCCATTTGAACCGCACCCAGCCCACTAATCCCACGAAGGAAAGGCCCATTCAGAGTCGCGCGCAGCGAACAAAAGAGCCAGCCCGTGAGCCCGTCTCCTCCAACCTCTCCAAAACCCTAACGCCTCCTCCACCTTGCCCGCCACCCGCCCACCATGGCCGACGTCGACATGGACGAGCTGCCCCAGACGCCGTGCTCGGTCGCCGGCGAAGACCCCGACCTCTCCCTGCTCTCCGGCGAGCCCGACCTCGCGGCGGCCATCCTCGCCCGCCTCGGCCGCTCGCAGCGGGAGGACGACCAGCACCTCTGCGCCACCGCCGCCGCCATGGCGCAGGCCGTCAGGGACCAAGCCGTCCCCGCCACGCCCGTCGCCTACTTCGCGGCGGCCGCCGCCGCGCTCTCCCCGCTCGCGCGCGCGGGGCCCGGCGCCGCCGACCGCCTCGTCGCCGGCCCGCTCCTCGCGTTCCTCTCCGCGGCGGTGCCCGCGCTCCCGGCCGCCGTCGTGCGCGCCCGCGGCCGCCAGGTCGCCGACGACGTCGCGCGCGTGCTCGAGTTCCCTTCCACGCCCGACTCCGGCGTCAGGGCGGGGGTGAGGTGCCTCGCGCATCTGATATCCGCGGGGGACAAGTCCAGCTGGGAGGCAGTGGAGCCGCTCTTCGCAGTCGTCTTACGGCTCGCTTCCGATCAGCGGCCCAAGGTAAACCTGTTCACAGTTAGCCTTACTCAGTCCGAAATGCCAATGTCCAATAATCACGTAGTTGAAGATTATTCATGTTTTGCTTTAATACTCTGCAGGTGAGATATCAAGCTCATTCTTCCTTGCGGGACATTCTCCTGAGTTTTCAGCGGCAAGCTATTTTGGTTCCGGCGAGCAAAGCAATAGCAAGCGTTTTTGAACGTTTTCTGCTGCTTGCTGGAGGATCCAATGATGGTAATAAAGGTTCAGCGGCAGAAGGGGCTAAGGATCTCATGTGTATTTTAAATGCTCTGAAGGGCTGCCTTCATCTCATGGCATCCAAGCCTTCCAATCTCATCTTAAAATATTTTAGGCCACTGTTGGATCTGCATGTACTAGAGGTCACAAGGAGTATATTGGAGATTCTGCATGTTGCTGGCGACAGTCCAGCTGTACAGCTTAAACCTGATGTGCTATTGGATCTTATGTGCTCTTTGGGGGTATCAGTCTCCACAGAAAGAAAATCAGGAGATGAACTGGCTTCAATTGCAAGGCTTCTAAATGTTGGCACTAGACAAGTTTATAGTCAGAATAAGGATATATTTGTAGTAAAGCTCCCACTGATATTTACTTCGCTCGGAGGTTGGTTATTTTCATAAAATTTGGCATTTCTACGTTTTTTCCAACAAAGCATGACATTTCTAGGTTCTTCTATGTTACCTACAAATCATATTCGTGTATAATTGTAACTGTTTTATTGAAAATTGTTTCCAGATATATTGGCAAGTGAATTTGAGGAAGCAAGATTTTGTGCTGTGGAGACGTTCAAAGGATTAATAGATAATTGCATTGATGAAAACTTGGTGTCTAAGGGCATCACCCAGATTAAGGCTAGGCAACAAGGGATGAGATCTGATCCAACTGTCATAGAGAAGATATGTGCTATCCTAGGGGGCTTGCTAGATATCCGCTATACTGATGTCTGGGACAAATCATTTCTTGTAATTTCAGCGGCATTTGACAAGTTAGGTAAGTACACATTGTTTTAACATACCTGCCTTAACATATGTGTTTTATTCTAAGTTTCTAAAGCTTTAACAGTCTCAGCTAGTTGGTACTGCTTGAGATTCACTTGCACTAATGAGACTTTTTCAGAGCACTTATTTGGATGTAATAATATGTTGAAAAGTGAAAGCAATATGTACATCTAGTAGCAATCCCTTGCTGGACTTACTAACTTGACAGGACAACACAATATAGCAACTACAAACCAGCATCAAAATTGGTCTCTGCATCATATTTTCAATTTTGTAGTGATGGTGATCATGGATCAGTTTTTAATATTTGGTAGCTTAACAATTGGAGTTCCTTTTTTTTTTTTCTCATCTGGTCATGAAGTTCTATAAATCTTTTACCATGCTTGGTGTTGGCCATTGTTTTGTGCAATTAGCAGTTTATGTTGAATGCTTTTCTGTTAAAGTGGATTGTCTTACTTTGTATGCTATTGCTGGTTAGTTTCTTGATGTTTTAAGCTGTCAAAGTTTCTAAACTCATTTCTCACGGGAAACAATAGGAGAATCTTCATCGGATTTATTGCCAGAAGCACTTAGGAACCTGGCAGATATGCAGAACATGTCAGATGATGACTTTTTGTTCCGGAAGCAGGTATTTCTGTTTAACCACAGATGCACTTCGATCTTACTTTTTTAACTGCATTTCCACATGTACTACTTTTGAAATTGCCCGATGGTGAAGATTTAGGTTTACAAAATCTTATGCTGCTTATGATATTGCTAAGAGCTTAGTGCGTAGGTGATATATGAAGCTGTACTGCTGTAGTCTCTAAACTTGCATTGCATGCCCTCCATACAAATACAGTTCATTTGGGCTATGCTGTGATTAGTTAACTTCTTGTTCACCTTCCGTTTTGCAGCTCAATGCATGTGTTGGTTCAGCAGTTGCTGCAATGGGGCCAAAGAGTGTTCTTGACATTCTACACATACAGTCAATAGGTGTTGAAAATGAATGGATACTCCCTATTTTAGAAAGGCACATTGTTGGTGCTAGTTTACAGTTTTTCTTGAGAGATATTCTGGGCGTTGTTAGAGCTGTAGAGAAGAATATTCCCAAGGTACTCTGGAACTTCTGATTAATTTGTGCTGTAGAAAAAGGATCAAGCCATTTCGATTTGAACTTTACCTTATTTTTCCAACATCTTGAATGAAACAGCTTCTGAAAGACGATAAGCTTTTCTCCGCCAAGAGAGCCGAGGGTTATGTGTATTCACTTTGGTCTTTGTTGCCATCATGTTGCAACTATCCATGTGATACTTCAAGCACCTTCAGAGTTCTACAGAACGTTTTATGTGACACTCTCCAAAATCAGCCTGACTTGCGTGGCATCATTTGTTCCAGTATTCAGGTTCTTTACATCCCTCTGTTCAAGTTACATGGAACTGCTATATAAGTTATAGTGTGTGTAATTTTCCTTCCGACTTGTGTTTGTTTTAGATTTTAATTAAACAAAACAAGGAGGCTTTGTCACTCACTAGTGAAGAGGACATTCCGGTTGAGGATGAATTAAGCAAATCCGAAAGAAGAGCAAAGGAGCGCTATACAAAAGAGAGTGCAGAGGAAAATTTGAAAGAAATACGTGCTTTCTCTCCAAAGTTTTTAGAAATATTATGTTCCATATTCTTATCATCCTCAAAGGATGCTGTTGGATTCTTACAGGTATTTCATCTTGATCCGATTTTACCCTTTTTGTGATTATGTTCTGCAGCCTGCTATTCTTATTTGAATGAAGAATGCATCTGTACCTTATGGGTTATGTGAGATTTTGTTGTGATTGAGAGATCCAGTTTTATGGCTGAGTACACTTGGTGTATTTTACTACTGGGAATCGTTTATTTACTTTAGCGTGTAAATTTCTTGAAAGTTGGGCTGTCCGTTCTTCATTTTGAAGTTTGATAACCATATCTGTGGCTCATTAGAATCTATTATTCCACAGCTATAGTCTGCAATTTTGTGGTGATAAACTGCTAATTGTCAAACTAATTTTGTTGACCAAAAAATGACTCAAGGCTGAACTTAGAAAGTCTCTGCTTTGTGGAGTTCAATTTCAATACTCATTTGAGAATTTCATAATTTCATTATTTCATTGATTGACTGCATTTCATTTATATTACTTGAAAGCACATAACTTACATCCCTCTCCATTGGACCTATAGCCTGCGATAAGCGAGATAGCATCCATATCAGACAAAGACGTAGTGGGCAAGTTTTTCCTTGACGCAATAAGGAAGTTGCTGGATGCCACGAAAGCTGTTAATGCACAGCCAGTGGATGGAACTTCAATGCAGATTGATGATAATTCCAACGCATATAACATGACAAGGTTTGTCAGAGTTCATATTTTTCTCGGTTCTTATCTGTGACCCAAAGATTTTAGTTGAAATCTGGTCTTGACTTCAAACATTGATTTGAATTTTCAGGTCTCTTCTTTTGGACTTTGCAGCTTCATTAATGCCTGGATTAGCTGCAAAGTCAATCAATGTGCTATTCAGCTATGTAAAACCTGCAATTAAGGTACATATATCCACATATGGTTTCAGTGCCACTGATGTCCAATATGTTATGTATATTGCTTGTATCTTACATTTTTTCCCCTGCTTGCAGGATAACGACTCAATGAATCAAAAGAGAGCATACAAGGTCCTCTCAATGTTACTTAAGGTTTGTTCCTGTTTTCAGTTTGCTACTTTATATGAACTATTGCACATAATAAGAACCATGACATCAGAACCTTTTCTGCATGAATGCTGGATTACTTCAGGATGCTGAATTTACTGAAAGAAATTTAGATGTCCTGTTGGAATTGATGATTTCATCGTTGCCATGTCAATTCCCATCGAAACGGTACAGGCTTGAATGCCTGCATCACCTTATAGTTTACATTTTGAAGGTTGGTAAAACAAAAACATCGTCGCAGATTAAGTTTGCATATGTATCTGGGAGAACAATAACAATGTGCATCACTTTCTTCTCTGCAGGACCCATCTAAGCTTAGAAAGAGGGAAATTGTTAGTTCATTCATCACGGAAATACTTCTTGCCTTGAAGGAGGTAACTTATGTAGTATATTATAGTTTGCACATTATTATTAATGTAACCAGGAATACTGTCTAAAAGGCTCAATTAGCATGCTGCCATCTTTGGCTTGTTTGTTTCTTATTCCCTTTGAAATGAAATGCACTAAACAGTAAACAACTACAGGTTCATATTATACATAAAGCATATTTTTTAGGTTCAAACAAAAATATGTCATTCTTGAGGTTTTCTGTTCAGAACAGAGTTTGGAAGCTATTATTTGTTTATTCTAGATCTTACTGCTTATATTGATCGATTGTTGGATGCCATAAATCTTTTCCTCAACTTTTGTTACTGAAGCAAAGCTCTCATTGCTTCTGATAAGACAGCTTTTGAATGTACTTACATGATAAAGAAAGTCACATGTGAGATTGTGATGACAAGTTTATGTTTCTTCACAGGCTAACAAGAAAACCAGGAACAGAGCTTATGATTTGCTTATCCAAATTGGCCATGCTTGTGAAGATGCTGAAATCGATGGGAGGAACGACAACTTGCACCAATTCTTTGACATGGTACTTTCTGTGTCATTATGGATTTTAATTATAATCTTCTATGGGAAGTCGACTGTTTCAGCACCATGCTGTTGCAAATTATCTACGCTGCTGCGACCTTCCTAGCATTTCCTCAGTTATCACCCCGTGAAAATTGGGATCCTTGTCTTCTAAACAACAGAATGTGCTACATTGTTGGTTTACCGTGGTCTGCTTTCATGTTTAGGTTGCTGGCGGTCTGGCTGGTCAAACTCCACATGCGATTAGTGCTGCTGTGACAGGGCTAGCTCGCTTGACCTACGAGTTCTCAGACCTTATTGGAGTAGCTTACAAGCTCCTCCCGTCTACTTTTCTCCTTATGCAGAGGAACAACCGAGAACTTATCAAAGTAAAGAGCACAACACACTTCCAGTTATAGCTTATCTATAATTTCATTTCAGCTTCTTTTACTAACACTGAGATCGTGGTCAGGCCAGCTTAGGCTTTATCAAAGCATTAGTAGCTAAATCCAAAGCTGACGTATTAGACGAGCACTTGAAGGGAGTTGTTGCGGGTTTGTTGAGCTGGCAAAGTGATAAGAAGAGTTCTTTAAAAGCAAAGGTATCGATTGTTTGCTTTTGCTATTGCACTGTTTGTTTGTTAATTGGAATGTGCAATAAGTAAGAAAATAGTAAAACCTAAAATCAACAGTCCTAGTTTGGGAAATGAATCCATACTTTTTGTATGGTACTACCTCCGTTCCGATATATATGATGTTTTGGTAGGCCATTTTAGCCTTACAAAACGTCTTATATTTTGGAACAGAGGTAATAATATTTACTCTATCTTTGGTGGCCTGTGGTACTGTAATATCAGGAAAATTAAGGGAAGTGTTTGGGAAATGAATGCACACTTATGCGTGTCACTGAACTGTTATCCTTTTATCGGAGCCTGCTAATAACTTCCCTCATATTATGATTAGGTATCTGAGCCTGCTAATAACTCCACTTGTCTTATTATTAGGTGAAGTCACTTGTGGAAATTCTCGTTAAAAAATGTGGTTTAGATGCGGTGAAGGCTGTGATGCCCGAAGAACATATGAAATTGCTGACCAATATCAGGAAGGTAAGTTCTAATGTTTTTATAAATCTTTAGAGTACTAAAAGAAACTTCACGGACAGAAGTAACGACATTTCTGCCATTTTCTCTTATTTTCCACCATTTTTCCAATGTTCACCAGATTAATGAGCGGAAAATGCGGAAGGGCAAATCTTCTGAGGACGGGGAGGCCATGTCTGTGGCCTCAGGAGATACAAGGTATACTGGCACAATAATGTCTTGATTCAGTGCCTACAATAGTGTTGTCAAGACTTTTTAAGCTCTTTAAAACATTTTTATTCTGTACAGTTGTGAGGTTACACAAGAATGAGTCGTTCAATCTAGTTCAAATTCAGAGTATCCTCATTGTGCATTCAACTGTCTGATCCATGTTAATGCAGGCGCAGTGGATGGAATCACACACAGATGTTTTCTGATTTTGGAAGTGACGAGGAGGACTCAAACGGTCCATTTTCAAACCAGCATACTGTTGCTTCTCGTAATGGATCAATAGCTTCAGCACGGTATGTGCCATGACAATGCCACTCTCAAAAGCTGTCTTAGAAGCTTCATCATTTCTCATATTTTCTTGTACTAATGTGCAGGTCCAACAGAAAGCGCCAAGACAGGAACTTGCAGGAAAAGTTCATTGATCACTC
Source organism: Poa pratensis (assembly GCA_947311845.1). Taxonomy (NCBI): domain Eukaryota; kingdom Viridiplantae; phylum Streptophyta; class Magnoliopsida; order Poales; family Poaceae; genus Poa; species Poa pratensis. The sequence continues at coordinate 10,955,192 of CAMZMU010000119.1, read as the reverse complement.
GACCGGAGAGCCCCTAGATTTACTTGACCAGAAGACGATGCGGTTAGCTCTCAAATCGACAGGGAAAAAGAGGGCTGCACGCGATGAAGACGATGACGATGAGATCGAGATGGACCCTGAAGGGCGTATGATAATACGCGAAGAACGGGAGTATCGCAAAAAGAAGCCCACTGTCTCCCGTGACGAGGAGACCGATGACAAGAGCTCCGTCAGAAGCCAGTCGGTGAAGAGGAGGAAGGTAGCAGCGAGCAGCGGTTGGTCCTACACCGGCCACGATTACACCAGCAAGAAGGCCGGTGGGGATCTCAAGAAGAAAGACAAGATGGAGCCATACGCTTACTGGCCGCTGGATCGGAAGCTGCTCAACCGCAGGTCGGATCGCAAGGCGTCCGCGCGCAAGGGCATGTCCAGTGTCATGAAGATGACCAAGAGGTTTGAGGGGAAGAGTGCTTCCGGCGCCCTCGCGGCTAAGAGGACACAGAAATACAAGCATAAGAAGAACAAATGAGAGACCATAGGAGACGAGGCTGTAAGGAAGTTTTGTAGCTGTACAGCGTGAGGATCTAGCACTAGCTGCGCCTGTTGTGGCGTATATGTTGCTGCCGTTTCTCTGGAGGAATCTTTCTGACCTTTTGGTGTCGGCAAGATATCAATTTCTGTATCTTGGCACAGCTGCTGTTTTGTCAAGATTCAGACTGATTGAAATGTGTTGTAATTTGGTTGACGTTGACTTGGTTAAATCTTCAATTTTTCCATCTAATATTATGTTTTACTCGCATGCGCCATATTCCAGACTCGACACACTGATCCACCGCTAAACTGACGAAGAGAGGAGTTGTGAGACCACAGAAGAACACACACCCTTCCAGACTGGACACACTGATCTACCGCTACACTGACGAGGCGACACAGAATGTGTTCCCTTCCTAGCAAGCGACTACGTGGCCCACGCGATGGCGACCTGGACGGACTGGCGCATTTAAGCCCTAAAGAACTAACTTCCTGGCGGACTTACTCACTCGATCACCGGCTTTCAGAGGTTTTCCCTTGAAGGGAAAGCATTAAAGGAATCCCCTCACTAAGCTGGAAACGGGGGAGTGTGGTTTTGCCAATCTCTGGGCGGATCTCTTTCTGATTTGAGGAGAAGTCCTGGTGGGTTTGGCTTCTTTCTATTCTTAGAGGTTAACATGACTCGTGAGGGCTTCTTCTCCGGCGGCGGCAGCTTCTTGACGGTGACGGTGAGCACGCCGTTCTCGCAGCGCGCGACCGCGGCGACGCCAGGCGTTCCAGCCGGATGTACTCGCAGTCCCCGTCCTCCTCCCCCGCTTCCGCTTCCCGTTGGCGCTCTTCATCATCAGCACATTATCATCCTAGTCACCTGTTCATTTCAGAGCGCGCCGGCCGATGTTACTGACACACCGCGTGGCAAATAATAAAAGTGAAAAGTAACGATGTGGCAAATAATAAAACCCCCCACCAATTTCAGGATAATATTTCTCCCCAAATCGATTCCCTGTCGGAGAAATGGGGGAGGAGCAGTGCGTACCTGGATGTCTGACTTTGAGAGTCGGGCACGTCCAGCAGGAAGGCGTACTCGCCGGGGGTCTCCAGGATGTCCACGGGCGCGCCGACGCCGTGCGCGCGGGGCGGCCTGGTGGTGGTAGTGCGCGGCACGTTGTCGCGGTGGTCGCTTTACGCCGCGGCGAGGCGGTCCAGCACGTCCGGCAGGTGGAGCAGGCCGGTCACGGCAGGTGCAAACAGCAGCTGCCCGTGCCCGTGGGGGCGGTGCGGTGGCGCGGCCATGGAAGAACCTGGTACTTTTTTTTCCCAGAAACATGGAAGAACCTGGTACTGCACCAGAGTAATCCAGCGAAGGCCCGTACTGGATTTGGGCCGTTTTGTTCTACCTCTGGGCTCCGCAGCATGCGAACTACTCACTGTTTTTAGTTTAGGGAACTGGTGGATCACAATTCATCAAATGAGGCCCATAAAAATGACCGTGTTAGCGTGTTAGCGAGGTGAACTAGGGAGCGCCTGTATAGCGCAGTACGCGTAGGCTACTACGGGTGCCCCTTTTTGCCGCCTGTAGGCGCCCCTGAATTCGGGGGCGCCTACAGGGCTTTGCTTTGTGGGCCGGCCCAAAACTCGAATTTCGGTTACTTTTTTTTTTCATTTTTATGTTTTCACTTTTTCGTTTTTATTTTCATGTTTTACTTTTCGCTTTTTGAAAAAATTGTTCATATTTTGGATTTTTTTTTAGAAAATGGTTTCTATTTTAGAATACTGTTCCGAACCGAAAAAATGGTTCTGCATGAAAAAATGGTTCCGATTTTTCGAAAATATTTTCAAAATGGTTCTGCTTTTTTTGAAAATGTTACGATTTTTTGAAAAATGGTTCTGAATGAAAAAATGGTTCCAATTTTTCGAAAATATTTTCAAAATGGTTCCGATTTTTGAAAATGTTACGACTTTTTGAAAAATGGTTCTGAACCGAAAAATTGCTCTGATTATTGAAAATGGTTCTGAACCAAATAAAAATAGTTTTGATTTTTTCGAAATGATCCCGAACCGGAAAAATGGTTCCGATTGATTTTTAAAAATGATTGCGATTTTTCGAAAAATGGTTCCGAACTGAAAAATTGCTCTGATTATTGAAAATGGTTCTGAACCGAAAAATGGTTCCGAATGAAAAAAGGTTATGTTTTTCGAAAATGGTTCTTTTTTTAAAATGGTTCCGAACCGAAAAATGGTTCCAATTTTTGAAAATTGTTCATTTTTAAAAATGGTTCCAAATTAAAAATGGTTCCGAATTTAAAAATTGGTTCCATTTTTGAAAATGGTTCCATGTTTAAAATTGGGAACCGTTTTTAAACTTATTTATTTTTTAAACGGTTCCATTTTTAAAAGAAACAAAAACAAAAACAGAAAAAGAAAAAAAGAAAAAAAATGAAAAAGAAAAAAACAGCGAATCCGAAGAAGCAGCGAACGAAGCGAAATGGGCCGGCCCACGCGGGCGAAGTCCTGTAGGCGCCCCGAAATTCCGGGGCGTTGCGGGGCGCCTACAGGCGGCATATAGGTTTTGCGGGCTACTACGCAGCGCGTACCCTCCCAGCGAAGCATGGTCCCTTATGGGCTTGGCCATGTTTGCTCCTGCTTCGTTCGCTCTTTTTTTCTTTCTTCGATCGATCAAAGCTGAGTTAGCTGGTTCACAACACGTTGAACTAAATTTGCATACCTTTTCAATTTAAAACGATTTTTAATTTCGAAACCATTTTAAAAATTGAAACCATTTTTATATTTAGAACCACTTTCAAAATGGAACAATTTTTCCGAACCATTTTTAAATTTGGTGCCATTTTTATATTTAGAACCATTTTCATAAAAATGGATGCTTTTCAAAGTTGGTACCATTTTAAATTCGGAACCTTTTTAAAATTAGAACCATTTTCAAATTGTCAAAACTGGAACCATTAATTTGGAACCATTTTAAATTCGGAATCATTTTTAAAACTGGAACCATTTTTAAATTTGGATGCTTTGAAAAAATGAAACCATTTAAAAAATGAACCATTTTTTAATTCGGAACCATTTTAAATTTGGAACCATTTTAAATCGGGAAACATTTTTAAATTTATAACCATTTTCAAAAATAGAACCATTTTTAAATTTGGAACCATTTTCAAAAAATGGAACCATTTTCAAAAATGGAACCATTTTTTAGTTTGGAACTGAAAGGACATTGTCCGTTAATCTTGTTTTGATGATTGATAACAACACTTGGAAGTTTTTAACATACCGCTAAGTATCTACAGGAATTATGTGTGTCTAAATCAAAAGTATACTAGTGTGTATCCTTCTATGCAAAAAGGGAAGAAGAGCAAGTTGTCGCAAAGCTGAGGTGAAGGGAGAAGATTTTCAGTGAGTTGGCCGGCCCTCCAGCCAGCCCATGCCGGCTGCAGGCCGGAGGCCTCGGGTCCTTGGCCAGCCCTCCTGCCGGCCCTGGCTGACCCCCAGGCCGGCCGTGTCTACCGTCTGGCCGACCCTCCAGCCAGCCCAGGCCGGGCTGCAGGCCGGAGGCCTCGGGTCCTTGGCCAGCCCTCCAGTTGGTCCTGGCTGACCCCCAGGCCGGCCGTGTCTGCAGCCTGGCCAGCCCTCCAGCCGGCCCTGGCCGGCCCCAGGCCGGCCGTGCTCTCCATCGCCAGCCAGCCCTCCAGCCGGCCCAGGCTGGCCCCAAGGCCACCGGCTCGTCAACTTATTTTCCTGCACACGATTTCAACGGCCATATTTCGGCAGGGCTATATATACATCTTCACCTACCTTTGGACAAGTTGCTTGGCCACCATTGAAGACCTCCATTAACACAAGCACAAGCTTTACTAGATTTCTCAATCCCTCCACCCAAACTGTTGATCTTTGGAGGATTGAAGGAGAAGGCCCCGATCTACATCTTCACCAAGCCGTTTTTCATTTCCCCCTCATTCACTTGAGGGACCATTAGCTAGGGTTTCCACTAGGAAAACCTAGCCCCCTATTGTACTCACTTGATTGTCTTTGTGACAGATTGTAGCTGTTTGGGAGCCCCCAATCCTTTGTGGGTTGTGCCCCAAATCGTTGTTGTAAAGGCTCCGGACTCCGCCTCGAAGGTTTCCGATAGTTGAAGTGAACCAAACCTTTGTGGTGCGGTTCACCGGAGAAGAGGGTGAGGCCTTTGTGGCCGTTGAACCATTGTGTTGGTTCACACCTCTCCAACGAGACGTACTCCCCTAAAAAGGAGGAACTCGGGATTACATCCGTGTCTCCGCGTGCTTTGACTTCGGTTACCTCTATCCTTGTTTACCGCCTTATTATATCGTGCTTAGTTGCTAGCTTGTCATATAGGTAAATTCACCGTAGTTGCATATCTAGAGAATTTACCTTTTGTGTCAAGCCTAAATTGAAAAAGACTAAAATTGGAGTAGCACCTATTCACCCCCCCTCTAGGTGTCATACCGATCCTTTCAATTGGTATCAGAGCTAGGCTCTCTTGTTTTGGGCTTAACCGCCTAAGAGAAGTATGACACAAAGTGAGGATGAGGCCGATCTTGCCAAGGCCAAAGAGACCATGGCATCCATGGCCGATATCAAATCGTTGGAAACAACATTGACATCGTCCATGAATGTCAAATTTGATGAGTTGCGTGACATTCATGAAACTCACAAATGCCAAGGTTTCGGAAACCATCCCACTAGAGGGTCTCTAACTCCGATGAAGGTGATTCCGAGGAGGGTAAAGAGAAAAAGAAAGGGGGTGGAAACCACCTCCGGATCTAAACCACCTCCACCTCCTACCAAGCATGAAGATGGGAAGGAAGAGTACCATGCCGTTCCGGGATGGTACCCTATCGACCCACCTATCACCACCCGCATAAACCCCATTGGTCCTCCACCTAAGCTTAATGCATTAGCTTTGCTAGTTGGCAACGCTCAATGAAATCTCATATTAACAGTGCCTCTATCGAGCTTTGGAGGATCATTGAAGATGGATACAAGGTTGCGGATCCAAGCAATGTGACAAGAAGAGAGTTTGCCGAAAAGCAACTCAATGCCTCCGCACTCCATATGATTGAACTTTCATTGAGTGAAAGTGACAAGCATTATGTTCTCAATGCCACCACCGCCAAAGAAGCTTGGAATTGTCTTGAGGTTGCATTTCTTGGGAATGAAAGCATGAAGAGAAAGATATGATTCTTTGAGCAATGATGCCGAAGGCTTCTACATGTTTGACAATGAGAATCATGAAGACATGTATGGAAGACTCAAGACTCTTGCAAAGGCCTTCTATGATGTGGGGGCAACCTATGTGGATGATGCTTGGGTCAAGAGGAAGTATGTGAATGCTCTCTTGCCTTCGAGCCCATCGAGTTGAAGTCCATTCAAGGAAGACACAACTACAACGAAATGACATCCAATGAAGTTATGCAAGAAGTGCAAGCCTCCAAGGTTGCCACCAAGAATGCCGAAGATAACCGTGCTAGGGCCATGGGGATGAAACAAGGCCCCTCACTTGCTTTGAAGGCCAAGGTGGTATGTCTTGATGAGGTTGAAGCGTGCCCAAGCAACATTGCTCCAAATGATCTTGAACCGGCTCTAAATGGTCATATAGCTCTTGCCACAAGAGTGTTTTGGCAAGACCCGGCAAAAGCTCGAGTTGATAAAGAGAACAACTCAAGTGGGAAGAAAGAGCTAGCCTCAAAGTGGAAGACTTGCTACAATTGTCATGACAAGAACCACTACATAAGAGAGTGTCCTTATGAGAACCGAGAGCAAAATGGTGGGAAGCTCATCCCCAAGGACCACTCAAGGTTGATCCAAAAGAAGCCCGCAAGACCAAGGAAGCCTTTCTTCAAGAAGGCACCAAGAATTGTGTTGGTGGCACAAGAAGAATATGCCACAAGTGATTCCGAAGATGAAGATGCACCTACTAAAGAGGTAGCCGCATTGGCTATTGTATCAACTTCATCATCTTCTCTCTTTGAATCCCCCAATGAGAACTTCTCCACCAACAACGCTCGTTGCCTCATGGCTCATGTCACCGAGGTATCATCTCCTTCTCCCAAGACTATGCATGAAATGAGTGATCAATCTAGTCTTGTGATTAAGAAGGAACTTGTTGCTTTCGATACTTCATGACTAACTTGCAAGGTGAAGCTAAGGAACATGTTGAGTCTCTCATGAGACAACTATGTGCGGCCGAAGAACTTCTTCAAGAAAAGAGTAAGATTGAGAGAGAGGATTCTCTCACCATTGCCTCTTTGAATGCTTCCATAGCATCCTTGAATGCCTCTCTTGATGAAGAGAGTGAAGAAAGATGTTCTCTTGAGGAAAGACTTGATTCTCTTGATGCTAAAAATGATGATATCATTAATAAAATCATTAAGGATAGAGATCATGTCTTTGCTAAATATAAAGTGCTTAAAAAGGAGAAAGTTGAACTTGGGGTTGCTAATGCTAGACTTCTTGAGGATATGGAGAAGCTTGACAAGGCTCACAAGGCCTTGGAAACGACTCACTCCCTTTTAGTCAAGTCTCATGAGCAACTTCAAACTCAACTTTCTAAATCTAGCTCAACTAGCATATCTATTCTTCCTCGTGTTCATGAAAATGTTATTGAAGAAAATGCTAGGTTGAAGTGCCAAGGCCACTAGTGCCAAGACCTCTATTCCCAAAGGTAAAGATAAGGGTATTGCTTACTTATTTGAGCAAAAACCACACAAAGGGAAGGAGGGTCTTGGTTATGTAGCCGAGCCCAAGAAGAAAGTGAGCAACAACAAGAAGATCAAGACCAAGCCCGCACAAGCCAAGACTTCCATTGCGGTGGTAGTGCCACAAGGGGCAAGACCACTCGTAGTGACTTTGCGGGGCATAACAACCCCAACTATATTCTTTATGTTGATTATTATGGGGATGTTTATGCTCAATATGTTGGTCCTATGATGGTTACATTGATTACTCTATTTGGGTTCCTAAGACCCTTGTTGCTAACCAAAGAGGACCCATTGAGAAATGGGTACCTAAATCCAAGCAATGATTTCTTGTAGGACTATGCTTCCGGTGGATCGAAATGGGTGGTTGATAGTGGATGCACTAGTCATATGACCGGAAGCAAGGAGATTATGACGGAGTTGAGACCAAATCTAAATCACTCAACCGTCTCTTATGGTGACAAGTCAAAGCCGAGGTAAAGAGTCTCGGCAAGGTGGTAGTTGCAAGGGATATCACCCTTGTAAATGTCATGCTTGTTGAGTCTCTAGGTTACAATCTTATGTCCGTTCGTGCTCTTAATAAGATGAACTTTGATGTCCATTTTACTATTGATATGGTGGTACTCTTGAGGAGCAAGACTCTAAAGGTCATGTTCGTTGGGTATGTTGAAAATGAGTTGTTTGTGGTAGACTTTTCGGGGTCTACCAACACTCAAGCAATATGCCTATTCGGAAAGGCCGACGTGGGGTGGTTGTGGCATCGCCGCTTGTCCCATGTCAACATGAGAACTTTGCAAAGTCTTCACAAGGGTGGCCACATTCTTGGACTAAAAGAGAATGTTTCTTTTTCTAGAGATCGTCTTTGTAGGGCTTGTGTTGAAGGAAAGATGCATGATTCTCCCCACCCAAGCAACACCATCATCTCATCAAAGAGGATATTGGAACTTCTTCATGTTGATCTCTTTGGTGCCGTGCCTCAACCGAGTCTTGGTGGGAAGAAGTATTGTTTGGTGATTGTTGATGACTATTCAAGATTTACTTGGGTTTTTTCTTCAAGACGAAGGATGAAACTCAACAAACCGTCATCGACTTCTCCAATGAAGTTCAACGTCAACACAATGTCCCATATTGGCCATTAGAAGTGACAATGGCTCCGAGTTCAAGAACTACACCTTGAATGAGTTTCTTAGTGAAGAGGGAATTCGTCATCAATATTCCGCTGCGTATACCCCTCAACAAAATGGTGTAGCCGAGAGGAAGAACCGGACTCTTATGGATATGGCTAGGTCCATGTTGGCGGAGTTTAAGTCTCCACTCTTCTTGTGGGCCGAAGCTATCTCCACGGCGTGTCACTCCTCCAACCGGTTATTCTTTCGCAAAGGAAAGAAGGAAACTTATATGAAATGCTTACCGGCAACAAGCCCAATGTCTCCTACTACCGTGTGTTTGGTTGTAAGTGTTTCTACAAAATCAAAGGTGTTCATTTATCTAAATTTGAAGCTAAAGCTTTAGAGGGTGTTTTTGTTGGGTACGGTGCGAATCTCACACTTATAGAGTCTACGACAAATCCTTAGGGAGAGTTGTGGAATCTTGTATGTGAGGTTCGATGAGAATGACGGCTCCCAAGTGGCGCAATTTCATGTTTGTGATGTAGATAATGAGGAACCTCAAGATGCAATAAGAAGAATGGGGGTTGGTTTCTATCGCCCCATTGAAATCCATCATGAGCCTCCTCAAGCAAGTCCTAGCTCCACTCAAGTGGAGACTCCATCATCACAAGTTGAAGTTGCACCTTCTATGGAAGCAAATGATGCACCTACCCAAGAACAAGTTCAAGACCCTCCTCAAGTTGACCAAGAGGCTATGCAAGAACCAAGTTCTCCTATTGTCAACTAGCCAAGGTCAAGACCAAGATCAACCCTCTCCTTCTTTGTTGAAGATGTGCATCAAGATGATCAAGGTCACACCGGTCAAGACGGGGACTCAAATGATCAAGATGATCAAGCGAAATTCCTCGCATCAATGAGGATATCGAAACCCGTCGTATAGCAAGAGTCAAAAAGGATTGGAGAAGAAAGAGTCTTCATCTAGATATCATTGTGATGCAAGAACAAGGTCACCACAAGAAAACAATTGGCAAATTTAATGAACATCAAGCCCACATCTCTATGGTGGAACCAAAGAAAGTCTTTGAAGCTCTTGAAGATCCGGATTGGTTGGAAGCCATGCATGAAGAGCTCAACAACTTCAAGCGCAACAAAGTGTGGAATCTAGTGGAGAAGCCAAAAGATTGCCTCAATGTTATAGGCACCAAGTGGATATTCAAGAACAAGCAAGATGAGCATGGAATGGTTGTGAGGAACAAGGCAAGATTGGTAGCTCAAGGGTACTCTCAAGTTGAAGGCATTGATTTTGGAGAGACCTATGCTCCCGTGGCTCGCCTTGAGTCCATCCGTATCCTTCTTGCATATGCATCACATCATAATTTCAAATTGCAACAAATGGATGTGAAAAGTGCCTTTCTTAATGGTCCTTTAAAGGAGTTGGTATATGTTAAGCAACCTCCGGGATTTGAGGATCCACACTTCCCTAACCATGTCTACAAACTTGATAAGGCGCTCTATGGTCTCAAACAAGCACCTCGTGCTTGGTATGAGCACCTAAGAGAGCTATTGTAGACCGTGGCTTTGAAGTGGGGCAAATCGATCCCACTCTTTTTACCAAGAGGGTTAAAGGGGAGCTTTTCATATGCCAACTTTATGTTGATGATATCATATTTGGCTCTTCTAACAAAGCTTTTAATGATGAATTTTCAAAGCTTATGACCGATAGGTTCGAGATGTCCATGATGGGAGAGTTGAAGTACTTCCTTGGTTTTGAGATCAAGCAATTGAGTGGAGGGACCTTCATCTCTCAAGCCAAATATATCCAAGACATGCTCAAGAGGTTCAAGATGCAAAATGCTAAAGAGAAGAAGTTTCCTATGGACACCAAGTGTCATCTTGAACTTAATCCAAAGGGTAAAGATGTTGATCAAAAACTCTATCGCTCTATGATTGGTTCTTTGCTTTATCTTTGTGCATCTAGACCCGATATTGTGTTGAGTGTAGGAGTGTGTGCAAGGTACCAAGCGGCTCCCAAAGAAAGCCACCAAACGGCGGTTCTTCGAATCTTTCGATATTTGGTTCATACCCCAAGGTTTGGTTTGTGGTATCCTAAAGGCTCAACATTCTCTCTTGCCGGTTACACGGATTCGGATTGGGCCGGTTGCAAGGATGATAGGAAATCAACTTCCGGGGCTTGCCAATTCCTTGGTAGGTCCTTGGTGAGTTGGTCTTCTAAGAAGCAAAATTGCATATCTCTCTCCACCACCGAAGCCGAGTATGTGGCGGCCGCTAGTTGTTGCACTCAATTGTTATGGATGAGGCAAACTTTAAAGGAATACGGTGTCCATTGTGACAAAGTGCCTCTTTTATGTGACAATGAAAGTGCTATCAAGATTGGCCACAACCCGGTGGAGCACTCAAGAACGAAGCATATTGAGATTCGCTATCACTTCATCCGTGATCACATCAACCGGGGTGACATTGAGCTTGGCTATATTCCCACGAAGATCCAACTTGCCGATATGTTCACGAAGCCACTTGATGAAGCAAGGTTCACTTATTTGAGGCATGAGCTAAATATCATCGATTCGGGGAGCGTCGCTTGACTATCTTGCATACACACCTATTCTTAGCTATATGTTTGGTTTAGGTGTAGGCATGGACATAGGGGGAGTGCGGTCCTAATCCATTGGACTATCCCTCCCCCCATTATGCCGATAGTAAGAACTCATTTTGTCTCTATATGTTCATTTTATGAATTGTGAGCTTAAATGACGAGTAGTGGCGGTGAACCCAAGATATATCTTCGCGGTGTCACACCACTTACACTCATACATGGTGGCCTAGGCCACCGCCCTCTTCTTGTTGAAGAGTTGGATCTTATTCGAGCTTTCATTGCATACATATCGGTGTTTGTCCTACTAATCACTTCCAATGTCGCTTCTTGCATGTTTTCATTTGTTTTTATCCATTGGAAGTGTGTCGATTTCTTTATCATGTTTTTGCATCATGTTTTGCATCTCCCCCGGATCACTCATATGGTTGTTCAGAGGTCCTTTTTGAAGATTCAAGAACCTCTTTGGGAAGTCGAAAACAGAGAAAAAAAATGCAGTCGTCGTCAAGGGTGGAAGAAATCATCTCGGGTGCTGGCCGGCCTCTCACCCAGCCCAGGCCGGCTGGCAGGCCGGTGGTGTCGGGTGCCTGCCCGACTTCCCGCCTAGCCCAGGCCGGCTAGCAAGCTGGTGGCCTCGGGCGCCTGGCCGGCCTTCCGCCCAGCCCAGGCCGGCTGACAGGCCGGTGGCGTCGGGTGCCTGGCCGGCCTCCCGCCCAGCCCAGGCTGGCTGCCAGGCCGGGGCATCGCTGTCTCCTTTTTCCTTCCCCGACCCGACTCCAGCTCCAGTTTTTCCCTGTCCTGAGCTCCTCCATGGCCGCCCTCCTCTCCACCTCGAGCTCTTCCCCCTCCCCCCCCCATGAGCCTCTCCCTACCCCGTTTTCTCCACAGATCTGAAGGGGAACTGTCGTGGGTTTGTCACGGCACATGTCATCTCAAGATGACTTCGTAGGTGTGGGATTTAGCACGCGCGGAGATCGTCGATGTGGGTTTGCACACGGGAGAGCGATTTATACAGCTTCAGGCCCCGGGAAACATCATCCGGAAAAAGCCCTACATGCTGTTTGTGACTAGATCTTATTCCGTATGCCGATGAGCGAGTCGCCGATGCGGCGGCTCTCTCTATTTTGTTGTCTCTAGTCTATTGAGATCTGAGAGCTTTTGGAGCGCCCTGCCCCTCCTTATATAGGTGGAAGGGGCAGGCTTACATGTGGTGTCCTAGTAGGATACAAACTAGGGTTTCTATTACAAGTCGGTTCATAGAGTTCTTGTGCGACTCAAATCGTTAAGTCGCCTTGTTGGGCCTTCTCCATGTTGGGCCGCATTTATCATATGTCAGGATATCCATATCCTACATCCTCGACAGTAGCCCCCGAGCTTCTGAATGACTTGAAGAGTCAAGCGGAAGGTCTTGAGTTTATGATGATAATATCTTCCTGGGACACATGTATCATGCAGAGTTGCTGACGCAGTAGATGTTGACCTGCGAACGTAGAACTTGCCGACTTACGGATGGCGACTCACTGATGCCGTTAAGCCGCGAGCATTGAAGTTGTTGAGTAATCATGTCAAAGTTTGGCGAGTCGCGGACGAAGAGGTTGTCGAGCCGCAGAGTCGTTGCCGATGCCGGCATGGTCGATATTTCCCGAGTTTTTGACGTCGATGCGGCGAGTCGCGAGTGTAGAGGTTGTTGAGCCGCTAATGCACAGGCGATGAGTCGCTGATATTTGTCGATGCCATGTCGTGGTCGTCGAGGCTGGCGACTCATGAGTGGATGGCGAGTCATGTGCATATAAGCTTGTTGAGTTTGTTGATGTAGATGTACTGAGTTGCCAACGTGAAGGATATTGAGCTGCTGGCGTAGACTCTATCATACCACGACCACTAAGGCTAGGCTGAGATAAAAAATGTCCTGGCAAGCTCGTCTTGGCTGATCAGTCGTACGTGCACGTACACACTGGACGGACCTTTTTTCCTTCTTCTTTTTGGTCAACTCGTATTGACTGATCATCCTTGCTTTCTTCTTTTCCAGTATATACATGTGTAGCTGTAGCTAGCTTACGTGATGTCTCCCTTTTGTCTTGCATGGAAATCTCCAGGCCATAGAGAAGTACGAGCACAAATCGGATCGATTAATCAATTGGCTGGTGTGAATGCAGTCCTACTCGCGCCGTGATGATACGGTGTAAGTCGCGAACCATCGTTGGAGGCGCTGCATGCCTGTTGATCGTACTCATGTCTTTCGGATCGGATGTACATGCAGGTTGTTGTAGAAGCGCTGAGTCGCTGACCGTTGATATCGTGTCATGAATATCCAGGCTGGCAATTTATGAAGTGACGGTCGAGCCATGAGCACATAGACTTGTTGAGTCGCCAACAATTCGTCGTAGAGAAAAATGATTTGTTGATGAAGATACTTAGTCGTCGCGCTGCGGCCGTAGTCATGATAATCAGCTAGTCTTGATTAATCTTTCTTTTTTCCTTGCATGTGCAATCGTAGCTGCACGTAGGTAACTACATGTAAGTAGCTGCATGAATTGGTCGTCTTTGCCGTGAAATCCATGTACGCGAGCAGTATTTCTGTCGATGGTTGTACTCTATGACTGATGGCAAATGGAGTTGGATTCAAGCTGCGACAAGTCATGGGCGGTGTGGTTGTCGAGCCACGGGCTTGGCAATAGAATTTTCTCTGCATTCTCCGGAGAAATTGTGCTAGATGTCAGTGTAGCCTCCGACGAAAAATCCACCAGTTAACACTGGATGTAGCCCCCGAGGCTCGAGTTGTATGCTTGTTCATGCGGCTTGAGACTCAAAATTCTTCCGATTAAGCAAAAACTTGATTGTCCTAGCCTCTAGGCATTATGTAGGCATGCTTTTGTCAGCCTGATTGATGGCATATATCTCTCCTTTTAATATTTAATCCTGCAACAACTTGAACAAAATTGTTGCTTTCAAGATAATAATGATATTTGGAGTAAGCGATGCCGCTTTATAAACTCCAAACTATGAAGTATTTTTCGAGCCGCTAGAAAGAAAATATAATATTGGTTGATACTGTAAAGATAAATCAAATACTTATCTTTAAGAATTTCACTTGCTGCGGCTGTGATTATATCAACAAGAGCTTGATGTTGGGAGGATGATTATCCCAACCATCATAATTTCAGTCGTGCCTGTTCCAACTCATATGTGGTTGGTTCCTGTAATTCAAAAGGCAAAGCTTCCGAGGAAGCAATAGATAACATGATGATAATATTGTAGCCCTGACGGCTAGTAATGAATCTGATAAAACTTTAGTACTCCACATGATAGCATATGGCACCCTGCATGATAGCATAGTATAATCTGCATGATAGCAAATGGTATGATAGCAAATGGTTGCATGATAGCAATTGATATTTTGCATGATAGCAAATGGTACGATGCATGATAGCATATGGTACTTTGACTCAGTATTTCCCGATTCTAATGTGTGTTCAGTGTCGAGAACGGCCATGATAGGCAGCCATGATAGGCATCAGACTCGATTGACGCCACACGCGGGTACTTTAGCCCTTCTGAATTATCTGTATTACCGTTAAGTAGGTCTTTGCGCAGCTCAGTATTTCCCAGGTAAAAACGCGTGTTCAGGGTCGTTGAGAACGGCCATGATAGGCAGCCATGATAGGCATCAGTCTCATGAATGACGCCGCGCCCCAGTACTTTGGCCGCATAGTGCAAAGATACTTCTAACTTAAGGCGAGTATAACCAGGATTATTACTTTTATCGGCTGCAATAGCCGTGACGAGCTCTAATTAGTTTTGACGATAACCAGCTCTGATTAGCTGTAGATGTGGTACAGCGAGTCACCTATTTTAACTCAAATATTTGATAAGATAATGATTCATTAATGACTCATAAACTGATATAATGATGAGCCGTTTGCGACTCATAAAATGATATGGGGGTAAATCGCTATGCGACTCATAAATTGATATGACAATAAGTCGGTGATGATTCATAAAGTGATATAATGATAAATCATGAAATTATATAATGGTAAGTCATGAACTGTTATAATGATAAGTCATGAAATGATATAACGAGTTACCAAATATCAATGCTTGAACATGTAATGGTAATCTTGATATGTTATGATGCCCATTTGCAGGCGCAAATAAAATTCAATGCAAGCTGTAAATAGCTAGACTATGATAAATGCAAAGCGAGTTATAAAGAAATCTAATTTGATAATTGCATTGCGGGTTGCAAGAAATCCAACTTTGAGAAGTGGATGTATTTAAACATTCAAAATGATCTGAATTCAAAATCTGCGGCATGATATAATTTGAATCGCAGAGATATTGATAATAAGCCGCATAAACTAGATATGCAGCCCCGAGATTGACTCGAAGGTGAAATTTAATCTTAACTGATAAAGATAAAAGGTTGTAATAGTTGAGCATGATAACAACTTAGCTGTTCTTATTCTCCCGGCGTTGATGATGATATGAGTCATCGGATGTTTGCACTCATTAATGAGCCTATCCTGTAGGCTTGGTTGCTTTCCTGCGGTTCCATATTATGCCTCACAAAAATTGACGGTTAATAGATATGATAGAATAATTGATAACTTTAAATATATGATGCAACCGGTGTGTAACCAAAGATGTGTGGACCGGATGCATGTGTGTGAACATAATCAGCGAGGTTACGCTTGACGTTGCTCTCGCATACTTTGGCGATACCGTGAATGCATGACTCAGGCGCGCAGACACCTCATGAACAGTTGACAACGTTCTTTCGACAAATCAACGTGTATATATGTAATAACAACAGTTGGAGGTGCAAAAATAGTAAGTTACAAGAGCGAAATATTGGAATGATGTCACCTGGTATTTTTGTAATCGGCAACGTTCGTATGTGTTTTGACCGTGCCAGAGTTAGGGGTGATAGATTGCGGACGTGACTCCTCCATAGCTCGCGCATGCAAACGCGTGTGAGGCCGACTTTGCCGGCATAATCATCAGGAGCAGATTGTCCAGCTGATTTTGGAAGTCATGTCTTTCACGCGATGTATTAATTTCTTCTGGTACTTATTTTCCCCTGTCCATCCATGGTTCTGTTCTTGTGCCGATCCGTCTGGTATAGACAGAAAACAAAGACACAACTTGTACTAAAAAACAATTCATGAACTAGATTCACGTGTAAAAATAATACTTAGCTCGCTCTTTAGAAAGTAGCAGATCGACCCCTCATGTAGTCTCACGTACAACATGGAATCGTACTCCTTTCCTAATTCTCCCACAAGGTTACTCCCTTGGTAGGGATGTGGCGAGCTCTGATGCATGCACTAGGTACATCAGGTCATGGAACCATCAGGTCCAAATTTAGTCTCCCTGCTGATTTTTTAGCGAGTTCGGTCAGTCCGATTGCCAAGGACGTCCATGTATCTTTTGATGTCCTAGACGAGGTTGCCGGCTGGACGTGTTGACGCATTTTTCACGTACGCATGTATTTTCCACGTGTGTGTAAATCTGCACATAGGAGATGGTACAAACTGGACAATATTTTTTGTATAATTGAAGTTGCAGACCGAAGCAATTTAGGAAAATAGCACCTGATATCTGAAGATAGCTGAGATTTATTTATTTATTTCCAGCCAATAAAAGCTTGCCGACTTGATGGACGGCTATTATCACGTGAATAGCAGCAGGCTTGTCTGTGTTTCTCCATGACTGATTTTTCATACGAAGTACGCTGGTACATGCTCACAATAAAATCAATGCATTAGTCTATATCTAATAAAATTCAATAGATAAGGCATTTTATTCTTCATGGCTCGGGCGAGTGGTTTATGAGACCGATCATCGCAAGCCAACGGTGTTTTGGTGAGTCGCTGTCTTCTCCAAAATTAGACCAGGTGAATCAACTGAATTCGAGGGGAAATAATAGCCCTCGAGATTAACTCAAAGGTGCCAAATTTATGGTATTGATTGAAACAAGACTATGAAATTAAAACATAGAAGCGACTTAGCTGTTTGTATGAGTCCGCGGGCGCCTGAGAGCGACTCGTTCAAGAAGGAAGTAAGCCGCCAAGTAAAAATTGTCCGCAATGGATCGAAGCCGGCCGCGCCATTGTTGGAGCTGGTCGCAACAGAGGCGAGCGTGAATTCATCCGTGTCGTTGATGGTCGAGGCGGCGTTGGAAGCCGCCTACTGCGAGTCGATGTTGGCCGTGCTGATTTTGCTGATTTTGAGTCGCGTGCTGATTATGAGTCGCGCGCTGAAGTCTGGAGCTGACTACTTCCCGCATTATTTTTTTTCTTTTCTTAACGTGAGCTGCCTTGACTTCATGCATCGTTACCTAAAGTGTCAGCGACACCTGAATTTCTTGGGACTTGTTTCCTGGCTGGGTTGCTCGATCCGTGTGCGGTTTGTATCTCTCTTTCTTCCACCAGCAGTTTGGTTTGCTTTTTCCCTTCCTTCTTCGATTCGTGTACAAGTCAAATTCGTACTAGCATGGGCTGGTGCTCATGTAAAAGGCAGCATCAATTATTCTTTCCATGCTGTGGTAATTCCCGATACGTACACGATCTGGGAAAGTACAAACTGCACCGCCACGGATTGGAACTACATGGCGATGTTCTTTGGCTTCTCGTCGACGCGGTGTTTCGACGAATCATCAAGACATCGTAGATTGAGACGAAGGAACTTCCGGAGATCTTGATCTGATCGATTGGATCAGCTGCACGCAAGGGCGATTTGATGTCTAAGCCCCCGACGCCGACCTATTACAGCGATGAAGTCGCCGTTATTGTTGATGAAGATTGAACCCATCGAAATCTGGATCCACGCGCCTCTAGCCCCACGGTGGGCGCCAACTATCGTAGGTTTGTCACGGCACATGTCATCTCAAGATGACTTAGTAGGTGTGTGATTTAGCACGCGCGGAGATCGTCGATGTGGGTTTGCACACGGGAGAGCGATTTATACAGCTTCAGGCCTGGGAAACATTATCCGGAAAAAGCCCTACATGCTGTTTGTGACTAGATCTTATTCCGTATGCCGATGAGCGAGTCGCCGATGCGGCGGCTCTCTCTGTTTTGTTGTCTCTAGTCTATTGAGATCTGAGAGCTTTTGGAGCGCCCTGCCCCTCCTTATATAGGTGGAAGGGGCAGGCTTACATGTGGTGTCCTAGTAGGATACAAACTAGGGTTTCTATTACAAGTCGGTTCATAGAGTTCTTGTGCGACTCAAATCGTTAAGTCGCCTTGTTGGGCCTTCTCCATGTTGGGCCGCATTTATCATATGTCAGGATATCCATATCCTATATACTCGACAGGAACCACTCCATCTTCCTTCCTTATTGGAGAGTTTTCTCCACATGTATCTTTATTGGAGAGTTGTTCACATCATTTTGAGGAATTGTCTTGCCTGCAAGTTTGGGGAAAAGGGCTTGGTTCGTGACAGGATGGTTAATTGCCTTTATCACTTTGTTGATCCGGAAAAGAAGAACAAGCAACTTGATATTCTTGATTATCTATGGCAAGAGATGCAACAGGTGGTTCTCAAGAACCAGGTTCCCATTTATGGTCCGCTCCTACAGACTCTCTTCAACACCAAGTTGCCTGCTAGTGTGGTCAATCAATTCAAGTTGTTTCATCCTTCTCTTATTGCGGTTCCTCCTATGCCAGCGGATGGTCCGGTTTGGCCGCCTTCTCATGATGCCTATGAGGATGAAGAAGCGGATGTTGTGCCTCCTAAGAAGAAGGGTGGTATTCTTGCTGCTTTCAAGATGATGAACTGTTTTGCCAAGGAGGAACGGAAAGAAGCATACCAGTCTTATCACCGACAGAAGACCATCATCAAAAATCAACATGCTCTCATGGATCATGCTGGGATTGCTCATTCCGCTTGCTCAACTGAAGTCTCAGAGGATACATTCATGGCTCGAAACAAGTACACTCACTGGTTTGGCGATGACGCCTCCTCTCTTTATCCTTTTTGGCAAGGTGATCCCGGTCAGTCTACCTCAGCTCCACCCCCACCTGCTACTGATGCTTCTGATGATGAGGGAGATGGTTCTGATGATGAGGAGGAAGAGGATGAAGATGATGAGTGATCTTGGCCTTCATGTCCCTTTGTCCCTTTTTTGGTGTCTTGATGCCAAAGGGGGAGAGAGATCTCCGGAGATTTGCATTGCATTGCATCCGTTTTCGTTTTCATATTTCCGTTCTCATTTGCATCGAACTTGTTTTTAGTGAACTCTATTTGCTATGTATCGTGTGAAACTTATGTCATGGATTATTGTAAGGATATGGATCTTCATTATGTTATTGTAAGGACTTCCCCGGTTTATTGTCTATTCTTTGAGTCCTTTGCAAGGTGATGTTATTCCAATATTGATTCTATATGAAGCCCATGGTGATATTATTCCAATATTGATTATATATGAAGCCCATGGTGAGACAAATGAGAACTATGGTGAGAATATCACAAATCTTTACTCACATAGTAGCTATATCTTGCTTGTCTCTTGTTCTCGTTTGAGATTTCTTTTTCTTGTATACCTTGTTGGAGTATAAGTTTGAGGGGGAGTTTCTCTCAAAAACTTTGTCATGCTAAAATGAGATATCCTTTTTGCAAATCCTTTTGTTGTCATCAAACATCAAAAAGGGGGAGATTGAAAGTACATTGTCCGTTAATCTTGTTTTGATGATTGATAACAACACTTGGAAGTTTTTAACATACCGCTAAGTATCTACAGGAATTATGTGTGTCTAAATCAAAAGTATACTAGTGTGTATCCTTCTATGCAAAAAGGGAAGAAGAGCAAGTTGTCGCAAAGCTGAGGTGAAGGGAGAAGATTTTCAGTGAGTTGGCCGGCCCTCCAGCCAGCCCAGGCCGGGTTGCAGGCTGGAGGCCTCGGGTCCTTGGCCAGCCCTCCTGCCGGCCCTGGCTGACCCCCAAGCCGGCCGTGTCTGCCGCCTGGCCGGTCCTCCAGCCAGCCCAGACCGGGCTGCAGGCCGGAGGCCTTGGGTCCTTGGCCAGCCCTCCAGCCGGTCCTGGCTGACCCACAGGCCGGCTGTGTCTGCAGCCTGGCCAGCCCTCCAGCCGGCCCTGGCAGGCCCCCAGGCCGGCCGTGCTCTCCATCGCCAGCCAGCCGTCCAGCCGGCCCAGGCTGGCCCCAAGGCCGCCGGCTCGTCAACTTATTTTCCTGCACACGATTTCAACGACCATATTTCGGCAGGGCTATATATACATCTTCACCTACCTTTGGACAAGTTGCTTGGCCACCATTGAAGACCTCCATTAACACAAGCACAAGCTTTAATAGATTTCTCAATCCCTCCACCCAAACGTGTTGATCTTTGGAGAATTGAAGGAGAAGGCCCGGATCTACATCTTCACCAAGCCGTTTTTCATTTCCCCCTCATTCACTTGAGGGACCATTAGCTAGGGTTTCCACTAGGAAAACCTAGCCCCCTATTGTACTCACTTGATTGTCTTTGTGACAGATTGTAGCTGTTTGGGAGCCCCCAATCCTTTGTGGGTTGTGCCCCAAATCGTTGTTGTAAAGGCTCCGGACTCCGCCTTGAAGGTTTCCGATAGTTGAAGTGAACCAATCCTTTGTGGTGCGGTTCACCGGAGAAGAGGGTGAAGCCTTTGTGGCTGTTGAACCATTGTGTTGGTTCACACCTCTCCAACGAGACGTACTCCCCTAAAAAGGAGGAACTCGGGAATACATCCGTGTCTTCGCGTGCTTTGACTTCGGTTACCTCTATCCTTGTTTACCGCCTTACTTTATATATCGTGCTTAGTTGCTAGCTTGTCATATAGGTAATTTCACCGTAGTTGCATATCTAGAGAATTTACCTTTTGTGTCAAGCCTAAATTGAAAAAGACTAAAATTTGGAGTAGCACCTATTCACCCCCCCCCTCTAGGTGTCATACCGATCCTTTCAGGAACCATTTTTAAAAATGGAACCATTTTTAAATTTGAAACCATTTTCAAAAAATGTTTCCATTTTCAAAAATGGAATCATTTTTTAAAATGGAACCATTTTTAAAACAACTAAGAAAAAATAAAATGAAATGAAAACAAAACAGAAAAAGAAAAAAAGAAACAAAAAAGAAAACAAAAAAAATAAAAACGAAAACAGAAGAAAAAAAACTGCGCAGTGCGCGCGTGATGGGCCGGCCCAAGTGCGTTCCAGGGCTACGCGCGCGTTAGTAGCCAGTGCGGTACGCGCATTATAGGATTTGCCGGTGAACTAGGCGGCAGAGGCCGTGCTGGCGGCGAGATGAACATGGGAAGAGCTGGCTCCCACGATGGCGGCAGAGGCCATGGCGGCGGCGGTGGGCGAGGTGATGAGGGACAAACGGCGGATGTCGAAGGCGAACTACTTAGCTCCAAAAAATACCGAGGAGTAAAAACCCTTTCTCTGGTTCCCCTCGACCATTTCATATCTGTTTCTACCGGAATTTCCTTCTAGTTCGCTTGAATCGTGGACCGGGGCCGTCGTCACTCGAGAGAGCTTGCTCTCACGTTTCCAAGTCCTTGTACGTCTAGAATCCGTGTTCTTTTAGGCAACAAAAATAAACCTAACCGGTCTCGCCTCGGAGACCCACACATCTTTGTTCTTATATAAGTAAGTCCAGCGATTGTCCAGGTATCTGTGTATGCCTCAAAAACACACATGCATCAATTGTCCAACCCTACTTGTGTTGCTGGGATGGATTCAATGGTGACACAAGCCGGGAGAGCTGAAGAATCTCTGAAGGTGGGCACGGAAAAACCAGCCATGGACGAAGAGGTGATCGGTCCCGAGTGCATCGATAAAGAGATCATGCTGCTGATGCTCGAAGATATGTCCAAGAATTTCGATCATGGTGGCGATGACGAAAAGGTTGATATGGTCAGGGGCACCTCAGCCATAGAGGAGGCATACATGCCTAGCGATAAGAAGAATACAAGTGATAGAGGTGAAGAAGCTGTGGCGGAGGGCAGAGAGAAATCAGCCATCGACGAAGAGGTGATCAATCCGGAAACCGATAAAGAGATCTATCTGCAGATGCTCAAAGATATGGAGGAAGAGTATACGAGCACGACTATGGTAGATCTGAGTTCCACCAATTCAATGGCCATCCAAGATGACAATGAATCACAAACAGATTTCGAGGCGGACATATTCGCTTCATACCGTAGAAGCTGGGAATCTAATTGGAGCAAAACATGTGGTTCCTTCGAAGACATAAGTAAGCAACCCTCTTGTTTAAGTAACATGCTGCTTGTGATCTAGCGCTAGTTCATGCATGCGAATTCAGTTTCACTTTCTCGTGCAGCGGTGCTGACCTCTATGCAATTCACACACCACACACCAGGACTTATCCCATCGGGAAGCGCCGGTTACATGACGCAAACCCTGCAGATATTCTCCATTAAACTCACATGCATTGCTGCAGGTGGCCTTGAGTTGCCATTGTCTGTGTATGGCGTGGTTGCCGCCCAAGATATCGTGGATCGCAATCGAAACATTCTCTTCTACTGCGGTAGGAGCGAGGCCCAAGAACTGAAACATGATGTATGTATGCTACGTGCTATCTTGCATATTTTCTCTTGTAGATCTTGCACATTGCTGATTGATGATGCTCGCTTGCTGCAGGATCCTTTTATGCGCTTGTTTGGTCCATCTTGTGCAATCGTTCCCACCGACACGGTCTACATTGAGATTGAACTGAAAGTGAAAGGTGCGGTGAAATCTCAAGACAAAACGTTGCTGACTTGTGTGCGCGGTCACAGCGGCTTTTCTACCATGTGCTTCAAGAACGACTTGTGCACACTAGAGTTGTACTCGCAGCGAGTTAAACAATCCGTCCAGGCCACTAACTTGAGTGTCCACGTTGTGAAAGGAAAAGGGCCATTGCCTGTAAATTTCAAATATGGCAGCCTAGTTGCTTGCACCCCACTATCGGGAAAATTTGTGTTCAGTGATGGTGGAGTCACTCGTATGACGAATCCCTCATCCGACAAGATTGTGCTGCTCGAGTCGAAAGATGGACCAATGCCGGAAGGTCTTGATGGTTATTTACATTTGTGGAGGCAAGTTGTTTCTGTAGACTTTAAAGGAGGGTTGGACATTGTCATACAAGTGTACTCCAAGTCTGGTGGTATCGCTGCAGAAAGGTGTGTCCATTTCATGCCTAAACAGAGCAACATAAGCCTGAAGAAATTTGCCCTTGGTGATGCTCAGGTAACTATAACTGTTGCTTTGTCCCTCGTTCCGACAGATAAGGACGAAGTTGTGTCAGAGCCTCAGAGGTAGGCAGAAGAAGGTGGGCTGTTTGAAGCCTGCAGCTAGGAGATTTCCATGAATGTGTTTCTCCAACTGTGTCGAGGACTACAACTTAAGCCATCCATGTATCTGTTACTTGATACGATTTGCACAGTTTGTGCCACTAATTCGAGTAGATATTGCCCGTGCATCGCGTGTCTCCCAGACTTGGTGAGTTAACCTGTACTCTGTGCAGCGTATGCTGTGCAGCTGATTATCTCGCTCAACAAAATTGTCTGAGTTAGCTTGCTTGTTTCTTTATTTTACAAGGCTTGTTCTTTTCACAAGAGTATTTTAAGTTACCTTGTGTGAGATATTGGATGTTTCAGCATGTAAACATGTTGAACAGTTATGGGCCTGGCCCATGTATGTGTGCTACAAGTGGAAGTCTGGGTCGTTCCTCCCTGACCTAAGAAAACATCCCGTGAGAACCAGCCGCCATGAGCAAGCTGAGAGGAAGGTGAGATCCTCTGTACTCAACATGGTATCAGAGCTCGGCGATGGCGGGGCTTGACAGGACGGCGGTCCCGGCGGAGATCAAGGGCGTTCTTGGGCGGCGGAGAAGGTGCTGCTGCTGCTGGTGTGAGGGAGCAGCTGAGGGGAAGGAGGAAGAAGGTGCTGCTGCGTGCAGAGAGGAAGAAGGTGCTGCTGTGTGCAGCTGCTCACCACGAAGAAGACGGTGAAGGCTGGGGAGAAGTAGCACGGGCTGGACTGCTATTTTTGCTCAAGAAAAGGGAATTGCTGCTACAGACAGGGGTGAAGATGGGTGATCAGAAGATTCTAGCTGAGACTCTGGAGAAACTCACGATGTTTCTCATGTCCAACACAGATGGCTCAAGCTCGGGGGCCATTGTTCCTCGGCAGGAAACGGTCCAGAAGATTGAATTGTCACCCACTGAAATTAAGCTAGGGGGAGTTACCAACTATCTGAGTTGGTCTCGGAGGGCAATGCTGGCTGTGGAG
Organism: Poa pratensis; assembly: GCA_947311845.1. NCBI lineage: Eukaryota > Viridiplantae > Streptophyta > Magnoliopsida > Poales > Poaceae > Poa > Poa pratensis. Next base: position 10,930,954 of record CAMZMU010000119.1, on the reverse strand, counting down.
CCGAAAGATCTTGATGGGTACTTGATTGGTACTGTTAGAGAACCGGGAGAGAAGACTAGTGTGGAGGGAAAGAAGTGAAAGGCTATCAACTCATTGCTTGTTGAATGGTTGTTGAAATCGGTGGTGCCCTCCATTGCTCGTTCTGTGGAGGGGCTAACCACAGCTTCAGAAGTTTGGAAGACTCTGTCTACCCAGTACTCCGGGAAGGGCAATGTCATGCTCATTGCTCAGATTGATGAGAAGATTCACCGTCTTCGCCAAGGAGAGATGTCAGTGATGACATATGTGGCAGAGCTACAGTCTTTATGGGCAGACCAAGATAACTGTGACCCTCTCGAACTCTATGACGCACCCAGCATCGAGTCAGGGCATAAGTGGATAGCGCGAAGGCGTGTGCTGAAACTTCTAGATGGGCTCGATCGTTGCTTTGATGGTAGGAAGGCTTCCCTGATGCACCAAACTTCCTTGCCTACTATTGATGAGGCTATTGCAGCGATGAGTCAAGAGGAAGTGCGTCTATCTCTTGATAAAGCAAATGAGAAGGTTGTGCCAGCTCCGACATTTGCAGTTACTGAGCGCAGGGAGTGGAAAGACACCAGAGACTGTTTTACCTGTGGGGAGCAGGGTCACTTGAAGTGGAACTGTCCAACTCGTGGCAGAGGAAGGGGATATTACAGAGGGGGAGCTAGCAGGACCTTTGGAGGCAGAGGTACATATTCAGGAAGTCAGAATTTGAGAGGCAGGGGTGGATATTCAGGACACCAAGGGGGTCAGAAGGCACACATGGCAGTTGAAGAAGACACTGGGACGTCCAAGGGAACAAAAGTAGACGATGCTACCTATTGAGATTTTGCTCACTGGGCCTCCACGAATGAAGGTAATTCTGAGAAGGCATCTCTTGCTGCTAATGATATTGATACTAAATGGGTCCTAGACTCCGGTGCCTCTAAGCATGTTGCGGGAAAATTCTCTGTGTTTGAGTCTTACAATAAACATCCTCCTACTCATAAGGGTACCATCCAAACAGCTGATGGTACAAAACAGCCTGTTGCTGGTGTTGGCACATTAAAGTGTACTCCCAACATCTCTCTATCATCAGTTTTGCATGTGCCAGCGTTTCCTGTCAATTTGGCCTCTTTAAGTGCACTGATTGATCAAATTGACTGTAGTGTGATCTTTGACAAGTTCGTTGCTTGATTCAGGAGCGACAGACGAGGCAGATGGTTGGGACTGGCACCAGGCATAGGGGGCTTTGGTATATGGACAAGGGCGTGCAACCAGATTTGGTGTATGCTGCAACCATGGAAGACAAGGAGAAGCATGCGATGATCCATCACTGTAGGACGGGTCTTGTATCTTTCGATAAGATGAGTATAATATTTCCTGATGTTATGTGTGGAATAGGCAAGGGCAAGTTGTCTTGTGATGCTTGCGAGTATGCCAAACACACAAGAACCTCGTATGTGAGTAAGGGGCTGAGAAGTATATCTCCTTTTATGCTTATTCATTCAGATGTGTGGACATGTCCAGTGGTGTCAGTTAATGGAATGAAGTATTTTGTTACCTTCATCGACTGCTATTCTCGTGTGACGTGGGTTTACTTGATGCATCATAAGGATGAGGTGTTTAACTGTTTTCAGAACTTTCATGCGTATGTGAAGAATCAGTTTCAGGTGCAGGTGCAGGTGATCAGGACTGACAATGGCACATAGATAGTATGTGAACTCCAACTTTGGGGCCTTCTTGTCTGCCCAGGGTATTCTTCATCAAACATCCTGCCCAGATACTCCTCCCCAAAACGGTGTGGCGGAGCGCAAGAATCGACATGTTTTGGAAGTAGCTCGCTCGTTGATGTACACAATGAATGTCCCCAAGTTCTTGTGGAGTGAAGCAGTCATGACAGCCACCTACTTGATCAACCGAACACCTTCCAGAATACTAGGTATGAAATCTCCATGTGAATTGTTGTTTGGAGAAAATAAGTTTGTTGTGCCCCCAAAGCTATTTGGAAGTACATGTTTTGTGCGGGATCATAGGCCATCTGTTGGGAAGTTAGACCCACGGGCAGTGAATTGTGTGTTTATGGGTTATTCATCGAGTCAGCAAGGGTATAAGTGTTGGAGCCCATCTGTGAAACGCATGTTTGTAAGTATGGATGTCACCTTCAGGGAGTCTGAGCCATTCTATGGGGAACCAACTGATTTGAGTCTGTTATTTACAGAACTTGACCACCTCCACTCTGTGCAAGATGGTCATGAGGGGGAGAAGGGTGTATCACATACTCAGGGTGAGTCTCTGGGTACTAACGCTGATGATGATGTGCAGGTCCAAGTTCAGCCAATAGTGAGTACAATTCAAATTGGTTCTCAAGTTCTTCAGGTTCCCGTTCATGTTCGAGATTGGCCACAGAATCTTCGCGTGTATTCGAGGCGGCAACCTCATGTGCAGGGCGAGCAACAAGGCAGGGATATGAGCTCATGTGACACTGTGGGACAGCAGGCACATGTGCAGGGGGAGCAACAAAGTAGTGATGCTAGTTCATGTGACATAGTGGATCTTCCTATTGCCTTGAGGAAAGAACCATGAGCTAAGGCAGGAAGGCCTCCTAAAAAATACAGGGATGAACAAGATACTATAGTGGCAAAGAAGGCACTACAAACTATTCGGGATGATCATGATATTGGTAATTATGTGTCTTATGAGGCTTTATCTCCCTCCTACAAAGCTTTTATTGCCTCTCTTCAGTCTGTATCAGTCCCAAAGGATTGGAAGAGTGCAAAGCAAGATCCGAAGTGGCGTGATGCAATGATAGAGGAGTTGGAAGCACTAAAGAAAAACAAGACATGGGTGCTAACCACATTGCCGGCAGAAAAGAAAGCTGTGAGTTGTAGGTGGATTTATACTGTGAAGCAAAATCCTGAAGGAAAGGTAGAAAGGTATAAGGCCAGATTGGTCGCCAGAGGGTATAGTCAAACTTATGGAATTGACTATGATGAGACATTTGCTCCAGTGGCAAAGATGAACACAGTAAGGATATTGGTTTCATGTGCTGCTAACTTTGGGTGGAAGCTGCATCAATTAGATGTCAAGAATGCCTTCTTGCATGGTGACTTACAGGAAGAAGTGTACATGGAGATACCACCAGGTTTTGGTACCTCAGAGACCATGGGAAAGGTATGCAGGCTGAAGAAATCCTTGTATGGGCTGAAGCAATCTCCGAGGGCATGGTTTGATAGGTTCAAACGTGCTGTTTGTGGTTTGGGGTATGGTCAATGCAATGGTGATCACACATTGTTCTACAAACACTCTAATCAGAAAATCACCATTCTTGCAGTTTATGTGGATGACATTATTGTCACTGAAGATGATCAGGAAGAAATAAAGAGACTGAAGGGGTGTTTGAGCAAGGAGTTTGAGGTAAAAGATTTGGGCAACCTAAAATATTTCCTTGGCATAGAAGTGGCCCGAAACGAAAAAGGGATATCTTTATGCCAACGAAAATACACTTTGGATCTCTTGAGTGATATGGGCATGATGGGGTGTAAAACAGCCCCCCGCCCGATTGAAGACAACCATCAAGTGACAGCACAATCAGGCGATCTAGTGAATAAGGAAGAGTACCAGAAGCTAGTTGGGAGGTTATTATACTTATGTCATACAAGACCTGACATTACGTACGCAGTGGGTGTAGTGAGCATATATATGCATGAGCCAAAAAATGGGTATCTTGATATAGTGCATAGAATCCTGAGATACTTGAAGGGAACTCCAGGAAAGGGGTTGTGGTTTGCAAAGAATGGATATCTCGAGGTAGATGGCTACGGTGATTCTGACTGGGCTGGTTGTCAAGATGATAGAAGATCAACGTTAGGCTACTGTGTATTTGTGGGAGGAAATTTGGTGTCATGGAGAAGCAAGAAACAGACAGTCGTGTCCAGATCAACAGCTGAAGCTGAGTATAGAGCTTTATCTCAAGAGCTGAGTGAGATGATCTAGGTAAAGCATCTTCTGAGTGAGTTGAAACTTCTGAGAAAAGGACCCTTAAGAGTGTGGTGTGACAGCCAGTCAGCTATAAGTATTGCAAATAATCCAGTTCAACACGATAGGACAAAGCATGTTGAAATTGATCTTCATTAAAGAGAAACTCGATGCTGGGATTATCACCCTTAGTCATGTTAGCTCTCAGTAGCAGTTTGCAGACTGTTTGACAAAAGGTTTGGGAAAGAAGGAATGTAACTTGGCATGTGACAAGATGAGGTTGATTGATATCTACCATCCATGTTGAGGGGGAGTGTTAAACAGTTATGGGCCTGGCCCATGTGCGTGCGCTACAAGAGCAAGCTGAGAGGAAGGTGAGATCCTCTGTACTCAACAAAACATGTAGGTGTCGGTCAGTTTCTCATGACAGTACAACAAGTAAACAAACAAAGAATTAACATACATTTCACATGCGGAGGATCTTCAATGAACACTGAATCAATTGAAAATCCAATGCCATGGTACAACAACACAGAGGCACAAGCCCACAGAAAATGAATGCGGTAAGCCTCCACTTGAGTTACACACACCATATTCTACTTCTATTACAGGCCTACACGGCCGTCGACGAGGCAATCGCCTCTTTGTAACACCATCCGGTGCCATCAGTCTGCTTGCTGGCTGCCCTACTAGTGATCCTTGACACGGCCAGATGGTCACATCGAAAGTTTAAGCTACTCTATGCGGTTGCGGACTCGGCATCTCATCCTCGGACGAGACATCATGCTTGGACGACAGTTTCTGCTTCTGTCCGTTCCTTCTCCTGCTAGAGTTCACGCCACGCGCCTTTGGCGCTTGCTTGGCGTCACTCTGCTGCAGAAAGGCGAGCCAAAAATTATCAGCTTGGAGTTGGTGTGCAAAGCTAAGGATCAGTCCACACAAATCAAATTAACCTCAGTATAGACACCTAATGTGATGGGATTATACAAACACAATATTTTCAGTGTCCTATGGTTACTAAACCATCGGGATATCAGAGGTCAACCGTGGTATGTCGCTGTACGCCACATCAAGTTGAGCACCAGCTAATTCAACCAGCATCGCTACTCTGAAGATTCTTAAAGAACAATAGCAAAATATAGAATATCGGATAACATATGCGGCCTTATCCATGAGTTGCAATTCAACTGGTTGGCAATTTAAGGCAGGCGAGCTGCTTGTTCTGATGATAAAAGCATGGTTTGAACAAGTTAGCAACGACATATACCAATTGAAAAAAAACGGTGAACACTGTAAAGCAAAAAGATGGCAATACAAAAAAACTGGTCCGTAATAAGATATTGATCTACGAGACAAAAGTAGCACTGCAGACTGTTCTACCATGTGATCCACGAGAAAGACAGTGATGTACCAGTATAATGGATCATCCAGAAGGACCTATCCAGAAACCTCATAGCTGATAAGCAAGCCATCAAGTGGTGGATTGTATTACTCGGTTGGTGCCCCATCCAGTGCAAATAGTTTCACTAGGGCCCTCCACATTTATTTTGGGCAGGACATTTCACGAGTAAGACAATTGAATCCCTAAATAGCTTAGACGTGGACATCTAGTGGGGTGCCGCAACTTGGACCCTATAGTCACCTATCACCGTACAATGCAGGTAAACTTGCACAAGGCCAAAAGGTCACTACCTAGAACAAACTCTTTCTTGGACAAATGACTAGTCATACGGAACAACATGAAAGGTACCCAAAAGTAGGAAAAAGACCACTGCAAACCACCTATCCATTCCAGCATAAAAAGTTGCGCTTGGGTATCTGATACTTAATTTATTACGCAAAACAATAGATAGGTGGTTTGCATAAGAGAGCGCCAGATGCTATATCTTGTAAATCTTTACATAACAAGCCAATTTTTTTTCAACCCAAAGTGCGAGCGTCTCGTAACATCAAGTTGTAAACACATAGCTCACAAACAACAATTTAAATCTTGCACACAGATTATATCATTGTGAATGCTATCTCCTCCTTAATGCACCTTTGCATGACTGTCGTCAGCAATAAACAGCATAAAAATTCAGATGACAATAGCTACATAATGATGGCCCTAAGCTGGTGCATAATTACAAACAGAAAAATGGATAAACTCACGAGATACTTACCCCAAAACAAAACGCGGGCTGGCCATAATGCGCCCCCGCATCACCAGCTCTTGGAGGCTTCCCAGAGCCCATTGCTGACGAGTCGCGCTTGTTAATGCCATTACATGATGGTGCTTCTGCCTCAGTAGCTAACGGAGGTGGCGGAGATGGTGATGACGAAGGAGAGGTCGATGATGTTCGGGTCTGTCCTTGAAACGGGTCATACTGGTCCTTGGCAGGACCATTGCAGAACCCCGAGTCAATATCAGACTGGAACATGTCCACAAACAGCTGTTGCAGCTCCTCAAAGCTCTCCTGCCTCTGCAAATCATATCGCCAATTGTTATTGCCATATTTTTCTTGGATAAAATGGAGTCCTGGGGAAAACAGATTATTTTTCGCTTCGATTCTAGAAATATACACATCCATTTTTTAAGTCCATGAACAAATTTTCTGGTAAATGATAAATCGACGCAAGCCTTTGATGACTTAGAATTCATGTCTGACAACTTTTTTATGTTATGCAAAATTATGGACAAGCAAAAGTTGTATGCATACCATAAAGTTATGATGTGCTGTCATGTACATTAATAACTCAAAAACCTTCAACTCAATGCTTAGCTCACAACTTTGCAACAAAAACGTATACCGCTAAAATGCCAACAGTTTTTTTTTTTTAAATGACAAAATCCACACGAACAGAATCGGATGCCAGACATAGAACAAATAAATCATGACGAACGTTCTGAGAACCACAAAAGAAGAATATGGTACTTGTTGTATACTCAGCTAAGTGCTCGCACTAGTCCTTGAATTGGCAGAGCTTCGTCCACAAAACAGTATATTATTCTTCCATCCATAACCATAATAGGATACATTTTTAGAACAGTCGAACAGATAAAATGACCGTGGGCAGAATATGGTGATTAAAATCAATGTCAAAACCAAAACGTTGGAGTTAGTGACAAGAACTGCTAGCTGTAGTTCTCTACAAATTTTGAACGAGGATCGAGGACATATCACAAACATGACAGTAAACTAACACTCAGCACGACTTTTGGATCAACCTGCTGGGAGCACCCCGCAAATGACACGGCCCAGCGGCTCCTGGCGGTGACGATGTGGCCTGCAGGAGGTGGTGACGATGTGCTGGCTGCCGGCGGATACGGAGGATATTTCTCGGATCAAGTCCGTTCTTCCACTCTGCTGCTTTGCAGTCAGCTATACTCGTGCGACATGGCCTATGTTCGTCAATGCAACGGGTTGCCCTCGTCGCTCACAAAAGCACTCACAAGGGCATGGTGATCTGTAGCGTGCATATATTCACGACAGGACTATGTATGTGAGTGTCTCCGGATTATGCCATGGATTGGGTAGGTATTCCCCATATCCTATATCCATGGCGTGTGCTCGCCCATCAAATGGGGAAGGCTGAACATTCACTCGATGAAGATCCCTGAAGATGACCAGATGTCCTGTTTAAGGCGATTATCTCGAGACGGATGGGTGATCGGTTTGAGTTCGGCTTTGACAAGGTTAGAAGAATGAAGGTGGAGGTTTTGCTAGTGGAGGCGGCAATACATGGTTGATGATATTTGGTGCTACTCCTTGAGTACCGGGTCTTGAGCTCCGAGGTGAAAACCCCTTGGTCTGATCTTAATTGATTGTACTTGGCAATGACGATGCTTACACATCATGTTCTTGTTGAAGACATTGCATGGAGATTTCTCAGACATGCTCTCCAAGGTGAAAACCATGATCTGGTCTTGAGTGACTAGCTCCGGCAATGATGACGCTTGCGTGTCGTTCCTCCGTGAAGGCGTTGCTGTTGGAGGACCTTTCTCGCAACCTGTGTGTTGTCTGGTATAGTGGTTGATGTTGTTTGGTTTTGTTGCGTGCCTTTGGTCGCTTCAGCTTGACACTTGGATACCATTTTTTTTCTTCTTTTATAATTTGGTTGTGTGTATCCTCGATATTTAGACCTGCTCTTAATATTGAGTTGGTACAAAGGCTGTGTGTAATTGGTATCATCTTGATATTAATATATTGCTCTTTATCTAAAAAAAATCAACGTCCATTGCAGCAAAAACTATGGTCCAGGTGTGCGAGCATAGTTCTTACCGTTGGCCGTGTCTGGCTCATCATGTGAGCCATCTCACCAAGGAAGTCCCCCATCCCCTGCAGCTGGAACAATAGCAGAAAACATCAGTTCCACTATAAGAAATACCAATGCAAAAGCGTGATTACAACGTGCGATTCTTACGCTGTCTTCATCCTCTTCTTCTTCTTCATAGACACCCACGTCGTAAAGGAACCGCTTGTTAGCGTCGGAGAGGACTGCACAAGAACAACAATGGGATCGGAGCGCAAGGGCTCCGTGTGATAAGTTCACCAACTAGGTTGCTAGATCGGTTCGGTGGGTAGTCGTTACTGTAACATGTAAAGAATGGTGTGGAGGTGGATTGCGAAAACATAAATGTGGGGGACGGGGTGTAGATGGAGTGAAAGAAGATTAAGACCGGAATAGGCGCCTTGGATCTGCTGGAACTTCTCCTTGGCCTCCTCCATGTGCTTAGTGCTGCTGGAGGACGAGCATCTGTCCGGGTGCCATTTCTGCAACAAGTTGCACAGCAAGTTCAGATAAATTTGTAAAAGAAAAAAAAAACAGAGCATCGTCAGCACTGTTGCATAGCAAAACAGGGGATGCTCAGCGTTGATGTGTATCAAATCAATTATCAAACATTGTACGGGCATGAAAGGACAACAAATCCGTCAATAATTGGGTACAAAATGACGGGATTGGAGATCGAAACCACTGGTTGACAACAGATCAACAGAGATTACGGGGTTCTGGGATAAAAGCAGAGGCGGGAGACTGTAGCGCTGTCAGACACTGGATTGGACACGAACTTTGGCGCCAACCTCCACCTCCAAACGCGAGATCAGCAAACAAGTAAAATTCATAATCCTATTATCCTAGCACGGCGCAAGGATTACAATTTACAATCCATGGCCGTACACCCCCAATTCCCGATCGAAATCGGGAACGGGCGCGCGCACGTCGTAGATGCGGACGGAAATTCCAAGAAAATGGATGCACCGGAGGAACCGAGGAAGGGAGTAACGGTCCGTGGGTAATCGATTGCTCACCATGGCGAGCTTCCTGTACGCGACCTTGAGGTCGGCGTCGGAGCACTCCCTGCGGAGCCCCAGCACCGCGTACAGGTCGGCGCCACACTTCCCGCCGCCGCCGCCGGTGTCCATCTCTCCGGCGCGAAGAGGCTCGTGGCGGCGCGCGAAGATGCGCGGGGAAGGAGGGAGGAGAGAGGAGAGGAAGGAGATGGTTCCTCCTCCTGTTGTTTTCCCTCTCTGAGGTCGCTCGCCTCCACGCGCTGCCCGCTTCGGAAGCCTCTGGAAGCACGGCCATGATGCCACTTGCCTTTTAAAACTTTTTTTCTTTCTCTTTGGCATGAGAATTTTCTCCTGGCTTTATTTTTACGTGTTTTGTCGCGCGTTGGCGGGCTGCCAGTTTTTCTTTATTGTACTACATCGAAAAGTGCAAAGGCTACACGGTATCTTGCGGCCAAAACTATAGAGTAGTACTACTCCCTCCAGGATTACATCTCCAAAACCAGATATTTTTGATCCATAGGGCGCAATTAGCCATTAATGAGGAGTTTTTGTTTAGCAAACCACGGGAATTAAAGAGGAGGCCCACAAAATATTAATTGCCTTTCCAAATCCTGGGAACCGTTGGGTTTGCATGCAGTGTGAAACTAGGCGTGCAATTAATTCCTGCATCGGTTTAGCACAAAATTGTAGGTACAATCAGCTAATTTATTTCCTAAACCACACCCTATAGCGTGCTGCCTTGGCCGCAGAGATTTTGGAGATGTGACTTATAATCCTAGGTGGAGGGAGTGCTCCCTCCATTTTTGTTTAAAGGGCGCAGCTCACAAGTCACTGGGACCAAGGTGTCTAGCGATTGGAGGAAAAAACATGGACGTGGGACGTGAAAATAGCATGGGGGTTAATGAGATACGCCTAACTAATCGCTAGATTAACGCTTAGTAAACCCCACGCCCAGTAAACGAGCCGTCTCCTCGCATGCATTGGTCGAAACCGTTCCCAGCGAAATTTTCTCCTCTCATTCTTCTTCCCGCACTCCTTCCTTTCTCCCCGCTCAGTTTCCATCGAAAGCGCGTGAGAAAATTTCATCAGATCAAAACCTCACGCTGATCTTCCCCGCTACCAAATTGAAAACGAAAATTTCGCCATTCAAATCCTCCCGCCGATGTTCCCGCCGGTGTTCCCTCCAATGCTCTCTTTATATAGGTGTGCAGATGGAGGCACACGAACAGACATCACTCTACTTCTCTCCTCCATCTCACTCCAATGGCGCCGCCACAGCAAGGTGGATCAGATCGCCGGCCTCCTCCTCTTGGCCTCCGTGGGCTTTCGCGGGTGGCTTTCCAACCCAGATCGCCGCCACCAGGAGCAGCTCCTCCTCCTCCTCCTCCTCTTGGTCTCACCGGGCGCGCGTCGATGCCATCTTTCTCCATCGGCACCGCTGGCTTCGAGCCGCATCCTCCTCCAACGACATTGCATTGATGACGCGTCGGCCGCGCACGCCCATCTCGTCCTCCAGCACCTAACGAGGCCGGTTCCTCGAACTGGAGTGCCTCCGTCGGCGGGGCTGGGGCAAGCAGCGGAAGGATTGGAAGTTCTTCGTTCGTGGGGTTTAGCCTCATCAATGGTGGCGGTGGGATCTCGTTTGGTAGCGGCGGCAGCGAGTCCTTGGGCTTCAGTTTCAGTTCCGGCGCCACAGAAGGTAAACCCTAAATTCTTATGCCACGTACATCATGTAGTCTTTCTATCACTTTTCATCAAGTTTAAATCCTAGTTGTAGATCATGTACTCCTGGTTTTTGTAGTTTTAGATGATCTAGAAAATTTAGTTTTACATGATCTAGATAATAATGGTAATGTGTTCATGTAGTTTTTGTATAAACTGATCATCAAGTTTATTTGTAGATCTTTAAGTTTATTTGTTCTTGTATAAACATATCGTATAGTTTTGCTTGTTTTTTTTTTTGCTTCTGTTCTTGTATAAACAGATCGTATAGTTTTTGGCTTCTGTTCTTTAAGTTTATGTGTTATGTTGTGACATGTGCATGATCAAAGGAACTGGGTTCGGCCTTGGTGGACACAATGGGCAGGACATGACTAACCGAAAGAACACAACAGGTAGACATGACCAACGGAGAGTACCAATAGTGAAATTTTTGTGTACTGATTATCAAGTAAAATCTCATGTTTACTATGTTTCCTTTTCTGTTCGTACAAGGTATTGGTGGAAATGAGAGTACCATTGGCTACCGAGGGGTTGGATACAACCCAAATTTTTCCCATGCCGACGAATACCCTCCTAGTCAAGAGCATGTTCAAACGCAAAAAGAACCAATCGATTTGACTAAGCACATTTCGATCATACTTGTGTGTTTCAGTAATATTCAATATTTTTCCTTCTCTAATTATTTGTCCAATGCATTTAGATGTTATGTCGAACAAGGAGACAAGAAGGCAGTACCGTACAGATGACAAGCGTCACATATATGCTGAGATCCTTGCCCGTAATGGTACGGGTAATAGGTTGAAGCATGGAGTTTCTAAAGCTGTTGCACTAGCTTGTGATTGTCCTAGGAGAGTAGTGCAAAGGGTATGGCAGGAGGCTAAAAAGGGTGGCGGCATTACAGGGGTAAAAAACAATCGGAAGCTCAAATCAGGAAGGAAAAAGAAAAATTTGAACATAGATGCATTGGAGGCCATCCCACCTGGAGAGAGACCAACATTAGAACAAGTTGCTGGACATTTGAACATGTCAACTACCACTGTTTGGCGGAGGTGAGAGTTATAGTATCGAATTGTTGTCAATTTTCTACATGTCAACTCGGCTGTCAACGATATAGTTTTGCATATTTTGTTGTAGGTTGAAGATGAAGGAAATTCGACGAATAACAAGTGAATTGAAGCCCGCCTTGACAGATGCAAACCAAAGGGCTCGTGTGGAGTATGCTCTCATGCATCTTGAGCGATGTCTCCTCTCTCCTCCTGTTGTTTCCTGGCCTCCACGTGCTGCCCGCTTCGGAAGCCTCTGGAAGCACGGCCATGATGATGACCTCTTGCCTTTTAAACTTTTTTTCCTTGCTCATGAGAATTTTCACCTGGATTTGTTCTTACGTGTTCTGTCACGCTTTGGCGGGCTTCAATTTCTTCTATTTTTTTTCTCCTTTTAATTAAAAAGTAGACATCCGCTTCGGTAGATTTCAGCTTTGCTTTCAAAACCAACTTGATCCGTCAAAAAACAGGGCACGATATTCTTAATCAAGTGCGCACGAGGAAAAATATCTTCATAGACGATACAAGTACGAACCATTTGATGCTACGGTTTGGCAGCCTTTTTGTCTCCACGTTGACATGGCGTAGATAGTTTCATGTTTAAAAGCACATCATTGCATCATCTCAAATCAGCAAACAAGTCGAAACAATTGGAAGGGTATGCCGTATGTCTGATCAGCGAGGTAGCGGAGGAAGCAATTTTTAGTACTAGTGGTGAAGCCATACCGAAAAGCAACAAAAAACACTAGTTAGCTTTCGTAGGTCTGTCAATTTGAAACCATAAAACTAGCTTGATTCGTCAAAAAAATTGCCTTGAATATAAACTGATGTATCAATCAAGTGTGCACAGCGACATATGTTTCCCGAGCGGCTAGACACTCGTAGTATTGACCGTTTCAAACTCTCGGAGGTGACAAGCTATGTGTCCATGGTGAAACATGCTTTCCATCTTGTGTGGACAGATTGGATTTTCTTTTGCGCATGCAAATTTTCTTCGAGCTTCAAAGTTTGACGTCTTGTGTGGACAATTGGTGCGCCGCAAGTATTTTTCCATCGTAGCGAAAAAAGCAAAAATATGATGAGGTAGGTTGCTTCAAAAACTAACTTGAGAGGTAATTTAAGGTGATATAAATCGTCATTGAATTCTTTAACAAACTGATTCGTGAAGCATCAATAGGCTGATGTCTCACTCGAATTTTGGCAACTCGGGAAAATTAGTCTGTTTGGCTCCAGATAAGTTTAACCAATCATAAACCAGAGTTTCCAAGTTTACGCTTTGACAACGAAGCAACACTTTTCCCATTACCCTAACAAATTATCTTTCAGTCAATGTATGCTGATGATTGATACTCCATCTCTTTCAACCTTTTAACTTTACACAACCAGTCTCACCTTTGTCTCACTCCATCTCTTTATCGATCCTATTATGGCGGTTGTCTGATCTATTTTCTGTCAGCATGAGTGGCAGCATACTAGAAGCCTTCATTATGTGTAGCTTTTATCTTTAGCTTTTTTCCGCTGGCTGGTCCATGTGGCCACTCTAGATGATCAGTGATTTGTAATAACTGGATGATAGTACTTTGCTACTCTCTTTTTAATATAAAAGATGTGTCTATCATCATGATGTAGAGGCTGGTCTTTGCTCTCATTTCTAAAAAAAAATCCTATGACGGTCCGTTTATGCTCTCCTTTTCTCTTTGCATGTGTCCTCCTAGAGTTCCACCGACCGGACCAGGAGAACACCAAGGCTTTCTCAAGATGGTGTCACCAAATACAAGTACATATTGAACTTGAAATCAATATGTCAAAATATTTATTAAGGAGCTACATCTTTGAATGGAGTCATGCCAAGACTAGAATATAAATTCCCATGTGCTCGTCATGACTACGTTGAACTGCATGGAAGCAACTTTGGTTGTTGCGTCACATGGTACCAAATTGAACATGACAGCCCTCGCCGAAAGCCTTGCGCATTGCTTTACGAATGGGTCTGGCGGGCGTATTGAATCCGTGACCCCTATCTCTTCACTTCTGATAGATTAGGGAGGGGGGACGAACTGGATTTGAACCAAATAAGAGCCATGCGTTCTCTTCTTTTCAAGTGTCCCTTTGTCTCTCAGTTCAGTTGGCGAGAAAAGCCAACCTAATTTGTGGGATTTAATTAGTGACTATAGAGTTAGAACATATTTGCATAGGAGAGGTGCGTCATTCAAACGAGAAGTAAATCTCAGTCATTGCTAGGTTCATATGGGCATACACATATGTGATGTACCTAAGTTTTACACTTAGTTAGAATTTCTTCGGGCACTGAAGCTCGCATGCATCCTAGGACTTAGAAGCATCAGGAATTGCAACTACACTCACAACTCTCTTCGCTGCATTCATTGTACAAGTTTGTGAAGTGGCAATTGAAAATCTAGAGCGAGGGAAATCCGCTCGACAAAACAAAGTGTAGACTAGCTCCCGGGAACTTTATTTAAAAGTTACTATCAATGAATTCCATGAAAAAAATAGCACGCTATAGCGTTTTGAAACTTGACTCGCTAAACAATAAGTATACAATATCTCATTAATAGCACGCTATAACGCGGTATAGCACGTTCATAGCCTATTTTAAGGCCGGCACTATTTTGGTATAGCACACTATTTTTCCTTGATGAATTCCCGATGAATTCTAAACCAACACACCTAAGCTTTTCGCCTGTCTAGGGTGAAATTTTGGCAACTCCAACAATTAATAGAATTGCTTGTTGGGCTTTAGTCACTAAGGAGAGTTGAGAAGTTTTTGGTGTATGGTAAATTGGTAATGGTTGAAAGTATTTACCTTTATAACCCTTTTAATTTTTACGGAATCAGTCTCACTTCTTTCTCATTCTATCTATGTGTGCTAGACACTATGGTCCTTCTATCCTCTCTGTGTCTCTCTCCTGTGTCCTCCCCGGGTTCCATCAACCAGGCTAGGCGGATGTCAAGCCTTTCTCAAGATGTTGTCATCTAATAAAACTACATTGTTTACTTGAAATCGATACGATCAAAATGTCTATTAAGTTCTACATCTTTAAAGGTTGGGTGTCAGATTAGCATAGGAATTCCCATGTGCTCGTTATGACTATATTGAACTGCATGGAAGTAGTGTGGTTATTGCACCATGTGGTATTAAAATGAATGTGACACCGCTCCTATTTAAGCGTGCCAATAGAGTTCGAACATATTTGCATATGAGGAGTGCGTGATCCAAACAAGAAGTAGAGCTCAATCGTTGCTAGGTTGATATTGGCATACACATATCACTACGGGAAACCGTCAAAACACCGACGGCGGACCGCCGTCGGCGTAGCAACGATCGCCGTCGGTGTAGGCTTACGCCGACGGCGGCCGTCGGCGTATCGGCGTCGGCGTATGAATATAGCCGTCGGCGTATCCGTCGCCGTCGGCGAAGACGCAGTGGGACCCACAAAACGGCCGTCGAACGTCTCCGTCTGCTCCACCTAGACGCCGACGGCAGTGCCGTCGGCCTAGGCTTCCACGTGTGCCGCTCTGGTGCGTCTGGGAGGAGCCTGACGCCGACGGCAATGCCGTCGGCGTAGGGATGACCATATGGTCCTCCAGCGTCCACGTGGCGCAATCCTGTGCGTCCACACAGCATCCTACGCCGACGGCAATGCCGTCGGCGTATGTTAGACCATATTTTCAGTTTTTAAAACCTTTTGCTGCTGGTTTCTGGCGCATTTCAACTACAATTAAAATTACACAAAATATAATCAAATAAACATCACATACTTATCCAAATGACACAAACATGATTCAAATTCATCCAAACTCAAAAATGACACAAACATAGTTCGAATTCACACACGCTACACCCGAACACATTCTACACCTCCCGAGAGCCCGAGGTCTCCATTTCTGACATCATGAGAATAGGCGACCGACCGCGTGGGTCAGTCGAGGCACAGTGGGAATCCGGCAAGGCACGGGACGGTGTGGTCAGAGGCGACGAACTCGGCGAGGCACCACCAGTGCCATGCTCCACGAGCACGCGCGTTGAAGTCGGCGAGGGAGAAGCACGACAAAAGGGTGCCATGGTCCTTGAGCATCCCGATCCCTACATGTTTGAGTCCAAGTTAGCAACTTGGAAAGCACAACATGACGGTAACAACTTGTTTGGCAAATAACTTTCCGGAGTCGCTGGCTTGTATGTGCGAGCGACCGACTCCCTCGTTGGCACGACGGGCATGATCCCCGGCCTAGGTGGACGCGTAGGCAGCTGCGACCGCTCTCCAGTGGCATGAAACTTCTCGTCAGCCTACAAGATATTTAAGATATCAGGAATTGTAGAAAAAGAAGGTTAAAACTAGAGGACATGGGACTTGTCATATTTTGCAAATATAAAAGTTGAAACTTACAGCATCCCTCAACTCTGCCCACTCCTCATACTCCTGACTCTTTTGTACCCACAACCGATACTCTCTGTCATAGTCCGCGTAAGCGGCATCGAAGGCCGCCTCGAAACCAGCCTACAGTTTTAAAAGGGAACGCATCTAGTCAACTTAGCCACTTAGCTAGGAACGAATGTCGGAAAGAGAATGAAATTGAAAAAACTTACATCGGCGCGAGCTCGGGAAGGCCGACGAGGCAGGACGGGAGGGTCGTCGGCGGTGAGGGTAGCCTTGACATGCGAGAGGCTCAACTCAGGAGTACGCGTGAGTACCGCACTAAGCATGCCAGGACGGCCATGCTCCTAACCGTTCCCGGCAAGGACCACCGCTCTCTCGTCGGTGTCATGCTCAAGAGGGTTGTCCACCTCCGGATTTATACCCTGGAACGTCTCGACGTATGCCTTTAGCCCCTCCTTGGCAGTGCCGAAGTAATCAGGCAGCGAGGGCTGAGGCTCAGAAAAATTGGGCTTCTTCATCTTCATCTTCTCCCATGTTTGCATGTCCGTAAGAGGCTCCCCGAGATCGGCCTCCTGCAATGCCAAAGAAGTGTCATGTGCATCAAGTAGGAACATGAGGGGAAATAAATGAAGATTGTTTCATGTATATATATACCAGCTTTGCCTTGAAGCGCTCATGGTTGCGGGCACCCACACAATGTGTCCCCCCGCTCCCGCGGTTTAACTTGTTTCGCTCGCGCAAGGCCTTGAACTCGGGTCCTCCCCAGCCCACCTAGACACCAACGCCCTCCACGCGTCATCCTTGCTATAGTCCCATTGGGGATTAAACTGAAAAAACAATACTCATGTGAAGAACGGATAATGCAATTGCAACTTAGCAGCAACATGTAACCTCATTAACAATCTACTTACCGCCATGTACTCATCTACGGTCACCTCAAGTGGGTTCTCCACAATCTCATGCTTCACCGCCGTCTTGCCTAACGTCTTAGTACTGAAATGATTGATGATGGTATGCTTTTCATTGTAGAACTGTTGTCGTGTCAACTTACTACAAGCCCCCTCCAAAGTCTTGTCTGCATCGCCCCGCTGCTCAGGAAGTACCCTATAGAACTTCTTTAATCATGCACAAAAAAGAAATTGTGAGAACATGGTGGGGACATCAAGTATGAACGAAATTCGAAAAGTTCAACTTACCCAAAATTTGTTGATCACGGCATCAGAACATTTCCCGCCGCTCACGTAATTTGCGGCCTGATAGTCTACTCAACGGGTGGCTAGCTTCGTCGCGCCGTTGGGGCGGTACTGTACAAGCCCGGCCAAAACTTCCTAATCAAAGCTCCAACCAGGGTGTTAGGCGCACGGGTTCCCGCATGATGTATACAGTTGCTGCACAATAATTAAACATTAGTACATGTCAAATTGTCCTGACCACAATGAAGTTACCATGTTCAAAATTAGTATATATAGTCACTTACTCTTTCCCATTAGGCGTAATGAGTATCTTCTCCTCCTCGGTAGCAGGTTCCTTTTTCTCATCAGGGACCTGGGATTCCCCTCGAATCTTTGGCGGCTTCCGCCGCCCGGAGGGCCCCGCCGCCAAGTCCGTGGAGGGCCCGCCCCCATGTCCGTGGAGGGGCCCGTCTCCTCTGAACCCTCGTCGACAGAAGCAGAGGGTATGTCCGAAGACACGTCGCCCCACCTCGCCCTCGTCCTCCCTCGCCTCGCCCTCGCCCTCGTCCTACACCTCGTCCCCTCGGAGGAAGTGGAGCATCGGCACCTCCCCCTCCTCCAGCATCTCCACCCTCACCTACATTGAGAAAGGGTGAACAATTAAGCATAAAGACATGATTCAATTAAGAATTGCATCACCTCTACTCTCACCACTGTCAGACAGGTAACGCGGGTTCGAAATAGTTGCTCTTCCACTTTTAGTAACTTTTAATTTCTTCAGCAAGGAGGCCGATGATACCTTGCCTTGGCTCATCTTGGTCAATCACCTGCATTGAGAAAGGGTAAACAATTAATAAGCATGTTGAAAAATTCAACACTTCACAGAGGAGCGAGAAGCAACACTTGGTTAATGAATCACTTGAGTGGGAGACCCAGGGTTTATACAATGAGTGGTGCTAACTTATGACATGCAAAATTCCTGATGTGTAAAATCAAAATGTGTTCTACAAAAGCATTTTGGTACCATATAACATGCAAGGAGTAACTCTTCCACTGCACAACAGCATAACTGAGAATGTTCATACCTCTAGTTTCATCTTTTATGTGCTCATCCTATATTTTGTCTTACACTTACAAATTTCCTCATTGACATGAGAAGATACCTATATATGTGCATAGTGTATTAGTGTACTTTCCACTTTCAGTATCCAGCAATGGGGGCATCCATACGCAATCCATATTGTGCCATCACATGGTTCTATATTAGAATGCTCGATTATACTAGAACTGAACATATTGTGCCATCACATTGTGCGATACAACACCTTGCACAGTGTTCTTCTAACATTGCTCGCTGCAACATAATTAAATCAAATCTAATCAATCTGTCCCAGCAACTTAATCACAACAAATTAACCACTGCCTACAATTCCCCACTATCTTGCTGAAAGAGGGAGCACGTACGTACCTGGAGGTCGACGGCGGCGGCTTGTAGCGGATGAGGAGGCGCCCGCGGTGGAGACGCCGTTGCCGCGGAGGAGGTCGCGAAGACGGAGGAGGTCCGGCACCGGCGGAGGCCGAAGTCGAGGTGCCTGCCGCCGTCGAGGAGAAGGAGGCAGAGTCTGAGGCGCCCAAGGAACCGGAGCCAGTAGCAGAGGCACCAGCCGCGGCCTAGGCAGAGACCAAGGAGGCCGAGCCAGAGCCGGGGGCGGCCGGCGGTGGGGTCGGGGGCGGCGGGGTCGGGGGCGGCCGGCGGCGGAATTGACGGGTGGGGATTGGGCGCTGCGGTGGGGATTTGGGGATTGGGCGCTGCGGTGGGGATTTGGGCATTGGGCGCTGCGCTGCGGTGTTTTGGAGAAGGCCCGCGAAAATTTGGGCTGATTTGGTGAAGCAATTCAGGCGTATGGTTTTGCTTATTTTTTTTCTTTTTCCAAAAGAAATCAATTATTCTTTTATTTTTTTATTTTTTTTTTCAATTCTTCTATTATTTTCTAGACCATATTTTTTTAATATTTCTAGACCATTATTTTCTATTGCGGCAAGGATCGCCCGGCAAATCGGATCGAAGTTGCGTGGTCGTGAGACGACAAATCAACATTTGATCCAAACAGCGGCAAGACTTCTCTGATTATCTGCAACCGTCGGGATAATTCATTTCATTAATATTTCTAGCCCCGTTGGGATTTCGACGCTCCGGAGCCCCTCTCCGGCGAAACCTGAGAAACCAAAGTCTACCCCTAATAGAAACTGAAGCCCGTGAAGCCGGTCACACCTACGAGTAGGATATTGCACATCTACAACACAAGTAAAACAAAGACTCTACCTATCTCCCATCGATGCAGCCTGAACCATCCGCCGTGTTGCCACCCTTGCCCTTTGACGAAGATTCTGCCTTCTTGCCTTTGCCCTTGGCGAAGCTTCAGCCTTCTTGCTCACTGCTTCAACCCTCCTTTCCTTTGACGACGGCATGAAATCGCCGTCATCATCACTGTCAACTACCCAGAGACAGGAACAACCGTACGAAGCACGGTCAGCTTCAGTTCGGTAGAACGGACTATTCGTAACTTTCCTGTCAAACTTATCTGCAAGCCTGAGCATTTCTGCACGAATTTGGAGCGGGGTCCTATACGGAAACCCATCGCGGCATAGCTTCTCCCCGAGCAAAGCGAGATGACTGCCAGTGTGCAAAATTTCTTCAATTGGAACTACCCCACCATCTACCTTCAAATTGCTCGAAAGCCTGGCGAGATGCTCGGATGCGGAAATGTGAAACCCGGACACACACTTCTCGCAAGGACCAATACACATCATGCTTGCGCTCAAGTGAGTACCATGCCTACCTTCGACTGGGTTTTATAGAACTACCGGTGGCGGCATTTGGCGGGAAACAGTGGCGGGAACGATAGCGGGAAATATTTGGGCGGGAAACGTTGGCGGGAGTACACACTGAGAGTGCCAAAGTGTGCCAAAGACGATCCGTGTGCTTATTCCTGATCGAAGGGCTCACAAGCGCTCGAAAGAAACACACCGCTGATCCAACGGCTCACAAGCGCACGAAGGAAACACACGATCCGTGTGCTTCTTCCGGATCCAACGACTCACCAGCGCTCGAAAGAAACACACCGCTGATCCAACGGCTCATGAGCGCTCGAAGGAAACACACGATCCGTGTGCTTCTTCCGGATCAAATGGCTCACCAGCGCTCGAAAGAAACACACCGCTGATCCAACGCTGACAAGCGCACGAAGGAAACACATGATCCCTGTGCTTCTTCCTGATTGGGCATACTACAGCTCACAAGCGCTGAAAAGAAAGACACACCGCTTCCCGCCTCCGTCTTCCCGCCATTTCTCACTATATATATGTAGTCATGGCCTCCATTGGCATAGCACATCTAAACTCATATCTGCAACCTCATCACTCTCCCATGGCTTCCACCGTACCCACTCTAACCTACTCGGAGGCGGAGGCGCTTTGCGCCTCGAACTACCCCTGCCCACCCGGCTACGACGTCCCCGCCGGCTGGAGGCTGAGCACCGGAGGCGTGCCGGTCCCTCCTGTCCCTCAAGGTTTGGCACGCCGGGCGGCCATCACGAACCACTACTACCTCGAGCTTACTCCGGAGCAGCGGATGGATCCCCACTGGAATCCCAACTACCGCCCGACTTGGGACGCCTTCTTCATCAATCGGCGTGAGAGGGCGCTCGCCAGGTACGAGGAGAACGGCCCGCCTCCTTCGAACTTCAACGAGGCCGGCCGTCGGCTGTGGTGGGCCGGCCGGACACTCCAGAGAGTCATGGACTACATCACGGCTGGCGATAACCCCCGCCTGAGCTACCCTCAGTTTCAGTCCAGGCGAGTGCCGCCCGACGACAGCGACGACGACGGCGGTGACTACGACGACTACGAGGACGAATATTATAGGCCTAGTCAGGAGTATGACTAACTACAGCCCTACAGTGATTCACGTTCGAATGCCGTTGCATTCACTATAGGACGTAGTTAGGGAACCCGAATGTTTTGTGTTTGAGCGCCACTTCGATCCAAGCAGCGGTAAGACGTCTCTGATGATCTACAACCGTTCGGCAAGACATCTCTGATGATCTGCAACCGTTTGAAACGGTCGCAGATCATCAGAGACGTCTTGCCGCTGGTTGCCCAAAGATGCCTCTCCGAGTGACGCTGGAATGTTTTGTGTGAGTGAGTAACCTGTCTGAGAAGTGGCCAATTTATAGGCGTTGTTATATTTCTCGTGTGTTTCCTTCGTGCGCTTGTGAGCCGTTTGATCAACGGTGTGTTTCTTTCGAGTGCTGGTGAGCCGTTGGATCCGGAAGAAGCACACGGATCGTGTGTTTCCTTCGAGCGCTTCTGAGCCGTTAGATCAGCGGTGTGTTTCTTTCGAGCTGGTGAGCCGTTGGATCCGGAAGAAGCACACGGATCTTGTGTTTCCTTCATGCGCTTCTGAGCCGTTGGATCAGCGGTGTGTTTCTTTCTGCACAAGCACTCGAAAGAAACACACCGCTGATCCAACGGCTCACAAGCGCTCGAAGGAAACACACGATCCGTGTGCTTGTTCCTGATTGGGCATAAATACCCACGAGCGTCGGAATCGCAGCAAAACTTGCGATACGAGTTTACGATACTAGTTCCGACACGAGTTTACGATACTAGTCAATATTGGGGTGCGCTGCAAATTTGCGAATCCTAGTCAACTATTTTTAAACATATTAAACTTAATTTACAGAACATTAAAAATGAAGAAAATAGGACATAAAGGAAAAAAATAGGGAACCTGTGCCGATGCATGAGGTAAAAGAAAAAAAATAGGGAGAAACTCACTAGAGAGAAAGTGAAGCCGGTGAAACCGGTCACACCCCGGTGAATCCGCTCCATGGATCGAAGGCCGATTTGCCGTCTCACGACCACGCGATGATTTGCCGATTTGCCGGTCAGAGTGGCCACTGGAGAAGGTAGGCAACTTCGATCCGACGTAGTTTTGAAATGGGCATGGTTAATTTAGGTAGTCGAAGGAGAAGGGTACTGCGTCGTCGAAGGGCAAGGGTGTTGCGTCGTCGAAAGGCAGGAGTGATGCGGAAGGCTGCGTCGATGGTAGATGAATTTTATTTTTCTAATTTGCAGAGTACCATGTATCTTCAATTTATGATGTGTTTAATATTTAATATTTATGTTTTAGGTGTATATTACATATGTTGTTTTTATTTATTTTACATGTATATGTTGTACGGTTGGGTTCCGGAAAACTCAAACAGTTATTTTATGCGGGTGGGATACCGAAATTGGGAGGGAAATTATAGATCCAATTTATATATAAATTATACCTACATTAAATATTATATAGAGAAATTAATAAATAAATTTATATACACAAATAAATAAAAAGGAACAGTACACAAGTACGCGACGGCATGCCGTCGGCGTATCAACACAGTTACACGTCCGTCCCCGATCCGTCACGGTGGGCGTGTGTACGCCGACGGCCTCCGGTATGCCGACGGCAGCCGTCGGGCCGGAGATGGCTACGCCGACGGCGTTTTGTACGCCGACGGCTGGTTGCGCGGCTGCCCTAGCTCGGCTTGTATGCCGACGGCCCCGACATTTGGCCGTCGGCGTACAGGGCCAAATGTCGGGGCCGTCGGCATACAGGGCGGCCGTCGGCGTAGTGTAGGTTTCTCGTAGTGTATGTGATGTATCCAAATTTTACGCTTATTTAGAAATCCGTCGGCCATTGAAACCCACATGCATCGTAGGATTTGGAAGCATCAGGATTTGCGACTACCCTCACAACTCTCTTTAGCGGATTCAGTGTACAAGTTTGTGAAGAGGCTCATGAGAGTTTAGAACGAGGGAAATCCTGTCGACCGAGAGAAAAAGAGTAGATTAGCCCCCTAAAACTTTATCTGAAAGTCATTGTCAATGAGTTTGTGAGTAATTCTAAACAACCACACCTAATCTTTGTGCGTTGTGTAGCGGGAAATGGCCTGATTCCGTCTTTTAACAGCACGAGTTTGCATCATCCGTAAAGCCATAGTCTATTTCCTAATAATACTTAGGCTAGACGGTAAAACGGTGTATACTCTCCCGGATGCCTGTTCTCGCACAGCACCGGTAGGCGGTAGCACCCACCACAGCAAATGAAAACTCTCCCAATCGATCCCCCGTGTGGAACACGGTTTTCAATCACGGCTGTTTGCGAATTGTCTGGTCCCCGCACAGGCGACGTCAGCCGTCCGGTATTCGCGAGCTTCCAGAAGCTTCCTCACCGGTGCAGTCCTTTTCTGATCGAGTCGTTCAGCAAACGATGGTTTGGCCACGTCCACGTGCTTTGAGCGAAACCACGATACTGCCACTGCACGAGTTCGTTCAATCCACGTCGGCGGGTCTACTCTGGACTGGAGTCGAGTGTACCTTGTCTGTACTTACGTTACACTTGATAGGCTTTCTGAATCTGGTGAGCTTTCACTTTCTTCCATTTTATTTGCGGAGAGGGTTCACTTTCCGTCGGCTCTCTAGTATGTTTTCTCGCTACTAGTAAAACAAAAATTAATCGCCAGGAGTTTTGCACTCTCGATCGTCTCCAGCCGGTAAGAGAAGTTTCCGTACTTTTCTACTATTAACTGCTAGCTATGATCACGCCACGAGACCAGCTAGATCCATGACAGAAAGTGGTTATTTTCTTTCAAGGAAAGCAAAAAGTGTATGTTTTCTTCTCGTAAAAAAACAAACTAGCTGCTTGGGAGTTGAATGAATCTTGGGCCTTCCTCAGTTCAGCGGATAGCGAGGCTAACACTCCCCACGAGAAGGAGCCAACTCGTTAGTTTATTTGACACGCGGCTTTTCGAATCTTGTGAGATTTCACTCTCACCCCCCTTATTTTTTTTTTGAAAGGATCTACACTGCGAATTCACCAAAGATTACAAAGAACGAACTGGAAAACGCAGACGTACAAGCCTCCGACACCCAGCGCAACAGCAGCACACGAGGAAGCCGCTGAACCTCCGCCTCGCCTGAAGACAACCTCCATCGCCGAACACCGCCGGAGAGGGAGACGCCAGGCCGCCGCGAAACCCGGGAATGGGAGCACCACCCCACTCATGTAGACAGCCACATAAGCCGCCCGCCGCAAGCGACGGGACTGAAGAACGCTTAACGCGCACGGTCATGGCGCCACCTCCCCGCAGCCACTTCCCTTCCGAAGAACCCTGCACTGAGCTCCCCTTATTTCTACTGACAGGTTTCACTTTCTGTTGGCTCTGCATTCAGTTTTCTTCTTGCTAGTAAGAAAAAGTTAAATGCGAATAGTTTTCTCTCCTTTTTCTTCTGGATGTAATTTTTACTAAGTTACTATTTCGTTATACCTGCTCACATGGTCTGTGTATCAAAAAGTTCATGTTCTGAATGGAAAGGCTTTGTTACAATACATGGTCAAGTCAGGGAGCTTCTATGAAGAAGAGGATGCTTGGAGTAGTATCTCTTACATGAAAGATATCTACTCTTTATAGGGGCATTAAAATGCATGGAAACCACATGGTTGTTGCACACATGATATCAAAAATTAATTGTTATGATAGCCCTATTTAAATGTGAGAATAGATATGAAATATGATCATACTTACGAAAGAGTCACCCAACACAGATGAAAATAGCGAGGATAGAGCTCAGTAGTTGCTAGTGCTTGCAATGCCACACAGTTTGTTCTTAGTTAGATTTGCTTTACCATATCGTTGATATACATATGCATTGTAGGTTTTGGAAGCATCAGGACCCGCATTTGCATTGACCACCCATTCCCCCAAAAAAATCTATTGCTGCGGGACAGGGAGCCCTCTCCCAAATCAAAAATTAAAGGAGTGTGGTCCGAGCCTAGGCTCGTCTCGGCCGCAAGAGAGCACATAGGAAGGTGATGTCTAGAGCAGGGGAGATGAACGCCCTATCCATAACGTATCTCACTGGATTGAACTGTTATTTGTCCACGTGTACCTTGTGCCCATGCGTGGTTATTTCCCTGGAGGGCCCAGCCGGCAATGTGGTTATCGAATATGTCTATTTGTGGCCAGTTAATTCTGCCATTGTTCCTGTCAAAAAAAGTTCTGCCATTGTTCTTGTCCTCACGAGATCTCGTCGAGTTAAAATCTCGGCGTCGAGCAGCTAGCAATCTTGGTCGACACCTAGTCGAGAAAGCAACTGGAACGAGCATGATCAGCTGGACCATAGATCTGGATCAACTCAAAGCGTTGTTTAGACGGTCTATTGATAACAACTATGATGATGAAGAATTTTCCTTTATCGATCCTTCCAAACTCGAACATACTTTCTCTTAGGCCCAACAACACATCCTAGAGTGTCCGTTAGCCGGTAGCCAATCCCAGAGATTTTTTCCCCAATTCAAGTTCTTGGAGGTCTTGATCGGTAAACTCCCTCCTAATCGTTTTATTGAAGACATATCACATCAATATGATGGCGACGGAGCATCCCTCTTAGGAGCGTTCGATGGCCCCGCAGCCTGAATCCCTCCCTCCCCCCCCCCCCCCCCCCCCCCGCATCTTACGCCAGCCCGTGCTCGGCGGGTTAGCCGTCTGTTGCTAGCCACCTGTCACGAAACTAGATCGATGAGATACACAAGAAGGGGGATTGGAGAGGGAATCTAGGGTTCGGGAGGTAGACGGAAGAAATCTCACGGAGTAATCCAGAGATACATTGATTACGGAGGAGACGAGGGGGGTCAAGGAGATCAGAGTAATACATCTGTGTTATGTTTGTCCTTCTCTTTGTGCCGACACTTCTCTTTTGTAGCTGCACGCACGTCAGCTTGGGCCCATAGGCCGGTCCAAAGCCCATCATGGCCCATCTCGTAGTCCAGTCCGTGACACTACTGTGGCTTCTGGCTTGTTTCCCTCCTTTTTTACGACCCCTACTGATCGTGGATGGAGGGGTATCCCCCTGATTGCTCCCAGGTTCCACATTACTTGTCCCTTCTGGCGTTGGCACAATGGGGCCCGCCCTAGCTTGGCACAATAGGCCGGTCCAAAGCCCATCATGGCCCATCTCGTAGTCCAGTCCGTGACACTACTGTGGCTTCTGGCTTGTTTCCCTCCTTTTTTACGACCCCTACTGATCGTGGATGGAGGGGTATCCCCCTGATTGCTCCCAGGTTCCACATTACTTGTTCCTTCTTCTCTTTCTCCAGACGCTGCTCTGTTTCAATGCACTCTCTCGTGGTAGCCAGGTCAGCTTGTGCCAGCTCTCTGAGAAAGAGGGCAATGACCCGGAAAGTGGGTTTTGATCCCCAAACACCAGTGCACCCTACAGTTTAAAAAATTCGAAATCCATATGTGTAAGCTTCAAAAAATTCCGAAAAAAATTCCACAGATAGCCAATGATATATCTCACTTACATGCAAAATTTTAACTCCAAAAGCTTTGTATTCTGAGCTACACAAAAATGAGAAATGTTTAGATTTGAGAATGTATATTTTCAAATCTCTAAATTTTACTAGATTTTTTATTTTTGTGTAGCCCACAATACAGAGTATTTGAATATAAAAGAATTCACGGTTATGGGATACACAATTGGCTACACATGGAAAAAATTCAGAATTTTTTGAAGCTTATAAATATGGTTTTCGAATTTTTTTAACTGGAGGTTGCACTGGTGCCCAGGATGGCAGGATCAAAAAGTCTCCACACGCAATGGCCCAGCTTTTTTATTGAAAGCAGAGATCTGTTACATCAGGTGAACTGGGGAAATTTCTCAAAAAAAAAAAGGTGAACTGGGGAAACCAGTTTTCAAAGTTTTCAAAGTAACCTCGCGAGATATAAGAGGCGTACAAATTATAGGCCGCAGCCAGCAAATGTTGAGCAACACGAGCACAAAGATGCAGAAGCTACCCCCCACTACAACTAAGCCTAAGAGATTATCCAGTTTCAAAAAAAAAAGCCTAAGAGACTATCCAACGCCATTGTGAGCAGAGAGTAGGAACTAGGAAGTGGAGGTTCTTGGACGAAGACTTCATCCTCTCCAGTGTGGCGATCCAAACTTGCTTACGCTTTGCCGGAGACAAAGACGTCCTTTGTGCCAGCTCTCTAGCTCTGATCATGGAAATAATTACCTCTGCGGAGGCGGAGCCTTTGATAGAGTAAAACACCACACAACAAGCATGTGCCACCTCCAGAAGGTGGTCAGCGCACGTAAATCTTGCGGGACAGTACAATTAGAGCGAGTTGAAGTACGTGGATCATCTTTTTCCGGCGTGCATCTGACGGCGCAATCCAGCATAGGTCTGTCGGTGAGGCCCTTGCTCCTTGCGCTTTTTCTTGGCGTCTCCACCAAAATTGCCATCGACAGGTCGCTCGTGCCACGGGTGCGGTGAGCACCTCCATCACCGGGCCCTCCTGGAGGTCAGCGGTGGACCCCTTGTGCGCCATCTAAACGGAAGGCTCGCAATGAGCCCAGTTTTGAATTAACAAAGCCAACAACCGGCTAATAGTTACAACTTACAACACGCACCAATCACACACACGCACCTCTTACAAGCAACAAAGTATCACAAGGGAGAACAACCAAGCAACTATATGAGGCACAAACTAAAAGAGAGTTGCTTGATCATGGAGACGCATTGACTTCAGTTGCCCGGAGACGCCGTCGGAGGTATCAAAACCAACAGACCTCCACTGCGCCATCCCCATCACCACCATAGAAACGCCGTTGAGGAGCCGAGCAGAGCATATGAATCCAAAGGGAGGGGCTTACAGCAGCGCCTCCAAGAAGGAAAACGGCGTCCAAGACGTCGTCTTTGCCGGCAGAGATCCTGCCGAGCTTTCGCCAAGACCCCGGGACACCAACTCTAGAAGTAGGGCGATTCACAGACCGCTATAAGAGTCTTCACCAGACACACGCACTTGGGAAACGGGACAGAACAGCAAGACGGTTTCCGAACGTCCAGTAAAAGGGGAGATCTTCATGGCGATGCCTTCAACAAGGGAACGACACCCAAAGGTGTTGTCATCGCCAGTACTGGACAAACCAGTGCACGGTTTTCATCGAGACCCGTCCAGAACCAGACGTCGGCCACCCTCATGAGGACGCGGAGAAGAACACCAAAGGACGGCGTCACCGATCTCCAAACCTCGGGAAAACTCGGTACGCTAGCCCAGCATACCGGAAAACACGTCAAAGACGGAGAGCAGGGCACAACACTGGAGTTCACCACCGTGCTCCATCGAGGGGAGGAAGGAGGAACACCCCACACACTCATGCATGTGAGGGAGCTCCCCGCCACCACCATCAGCCGCCGCGTCGGCGGCGACCTCAGACGACAGCAGGGGAAGCGAGCCGCGGGAGGCGGGGCTCAACGCCACCCAACCCACCCACCGGTTGCCAGCAGCACAACTCCGGCCGTCGGCCCGGGCTGCCTCCGCCGGAGCGAGAACACGGCCTCTGAAGAACCGTGACGCTGCACCCAAGCAGGACCGGGGAGCCCCTGCTCCGCCGGCCAGACGAGCTCCAAGGGGAGGAGCCGCAAGCGGTCGAGGGAACCGCACCACCAAAAAAACGGGGCGGCCAGAACAAGGCCCGGCCAGCCCAGATCTAGGCCCGCACGGCCCAGCCCGAGGCTGCCGGCAGGAGCCGCCGCCCCTCTCCTCTTCTTCGCAGCCAAGAAGGCCGGATCCATCGCCGCCACGGCATCCATGCCCGCCGGCGAGGCTCTGGGCCGCCGCCCAGGTTCCACGTTTCCGGCCGCCATGGCCCCACACCCGGCGACCTCCACTTGCGCGCGCTGCTCCGCCCCGCCCCCTTTTGGGAGACAGGGGTCCGCTGCCACCACGGCTCGGGCCGGCGGCAGCGGCGGTGGGGGAGGGACGGCGTTGAGGGCTGCTGTAGGCGCGGTTTTGCGGCCGACCCCGCGTCGCCTGGGGAGCGACGCGTGCGCGGGGCTGTTTCAACGCGCTCTTTCCTCTAGCTGGCTGACTGCCGGAATGCGTTCAGAACTTTGTTGCTTGTGCGCCATCTTGTGCCCCGCTTTCACCGGGTAGCAGAGTCGTCGGTGAAGTCCGGCTGGCTTGACATCTCCACTACGGCCTTGTTTCACGTAGGACGGTCCGCATTTTTTTTTGAGAACACAGTACAACACAGACGCTCACAAATACGCACGTACACTCACCCCTATGAACGCACACACGCACACCCTACCCCTATGAGCATCTCTGAAGGACTGAGCCGGCAGATCTTGAGGTTGACGAAGTCACCTCAGGCGCCTCGCTGTTGACGGGCACGTCACCTATCACTGAAAGAATAGCGCCGGATAAACCTGAAATAAATCCAGGTAAATGCAAACGCCCATGCCAAGTCTAGGACTTGAACCTGGGTGGGCTGGTTCCACCACAGGGAACCCAACCATCATAGCCAAGCTCCGTTTGCAAGGTCCGCATTTCTCTTGTTGCGCCTTTCCCTGTTCAACCTCCATCGTCTGCTCAGATGAGAGAGTTTCCAGGTGGACGGACTCCGAGGGCTTCCCAACCCGTCAAAGGATAAGACAGATTGATCAACAAGCGGCTGCACTTCAGTTGCGAGTGAGTCAGTTTGAGTCTGCATATCTGAGCTAGGTGGCGGGGAGGCATGTGTGTTCTGAGAGGGTGAAAGGTGCACCTCCTTCTCCTGCTCTTCCTCCAGACCGTGCGGTGTCCAACATTTTTCTGCCCCTGCCCCATAGCTTTCCGGTCCTTGTTGCGCGTATTCTGCGAGCTATACTTCACATTGCGCCCATGGGGTCGTCTTCCTCGGACTCCTGCGGGTCCTCTTCTTCATCATCTTTGTCATCCATTGGCGTGTGTGGTGGGAACGGAGGAGGAGGCGGCAGGGGACCTCCCTGCTTTCTTCTTCTTGTTCCAGTCTGATGCGGAAACCCGTAGCATTGACATATATCATGATATGGCTTTCAATCCTGACCGGCGCTTGGCAGCCAAATTTCATCCTAACATGACCATCTTTCCGCATGATGGTTCATGAACTTCCAGTGGCCTACCATTTTCCATTATTCCTCGGAGCAGATGGGCAGACTTACTTTTTAGAAACGGGGCAAAAGCTTTGCCTTTTATAATGATATAGTAGGAACAAACACAGCACGGCCTAGGCCAAAGTAAAAACAGGTATGAAAAAAGTACAGATACAATCAACCAACACCGTCGAGTCTCAAAGAGAGAAAAATCGTCATAACTTCAGACGCCTCTAAGCAACAACCTCAGCGAGAGGCTTATCTCCGGCCAGAATCCATTCCTGGCTCTCATCTTTGATCTTCTGAAAAAGAGTCGACGGCATCGAGAAGGTGTTGTTGAAGACTCTAGCGTTTCGCTCCTTCCAAATTTCCCAGGTGATCAGAGTAATTGCTGACTTGAGCCCTTTGGGGTGCGCCGTGGGAGACTTGGAGATTGCCTGCCAATAGTCGAGAACAGTGGGGCGGCCCGCGCCCATATCCTGCACCAGGGAGGGGCAGGAAAGCCACGAGGCTGCAGCCTGCCAGATGCGTCTAGAGAATCTGCACTCGAAAAGGATGTGTCTTGCCGTTTCGTCCTGACACTTGCACAGCTGGCAAAGTGGAGTGTGCGGCCATCCCCTCTTCGCGAGGCGGTCGGAAGTCCACAGCCTGTTCTGCACCACAAGCCAGGCGAAGAATCTGCATTTGGGTGGCGCCCACGTTTTCCAGACCAGGTTGTTGAAGGAGCAGGAGTTGGATCCAATGAATTGCGCCTTATAAGCTGATCCCGTCGAGTATTTCCCATCTGGAGTTAGCGTCCAGAGGATGGTGTCCGCGGCACTGGGGTCCAGCGTCACGCCCTGCAGAAGGTCCCAGAGGCTGACAAACTGCGTGATGTGCTCCAGAGTGAACTCATGAACCGCGATGTCCGCCACCCAGCTGAGGTTGGCAAGAGCGTCCTTGACACATCGCTTCTTCTTCTTAGACGCCTGGAAGATTTTAGGAGCAAGCGACCTAGGCGAGGTCCCATTCAGCCACGAAGAGGACCAAAAACTAGCGGTCTGGCCATCCCCGATAGTAACTTTTGTCGCAGCATTAAACAGCTCCCTGTCGGTGTCATCATTAGGCGTTTCGAGCCCTACCCAAGGCTTTTCGGGAGCAGTCCACTCAAACCACAGCCAACGCAACCGCAGAGCCCTAGCAAATTTTTCGAGGTCCAGAATCCCGAGACCTCCCAGCTTCTTTGGGCGGCAAACCTTTGTCCAGCTCACTTTGCATTTCCCTCCAGTCACCGTGTCGCTTGCATTCCAGAGCATGGCCCGACGCAGCCTGTCAAAAGCCTTCAAAGTTGCTTTGTCGGCCTTAATAGCCGTGAGGAGGAAAATAGGCAAGGCCGTGAGAACCGACTTGACCACAGTGTCGCATCCGGCACGGTTCAAGAATTTGGTCTTGTAAGGGTTTAGTCTAGATGCCACCTTGTCGATGTACGGCTGCAGGTCCACCCGCCTCAGCCGCCCAAGGCAAGAGGGAGACCCAGGTACTTGATGGGGAACTGGTTCAGCGCAGCCGGGAAGTTGAGAAGCGTGGCGGTAAGGTCGATTTCCTCGCAACGGATGGGGGCCACAGAGCTCTTCTCGATATTCGTCAGGAGGCCAGTGACCAAGCCAAAATTGTCCAGAAGAGCAGTGAGGTTGCTGATGTCCTGAGCCTCTGGCTTCAGAAAAATGACCGCGTCGTCCGCATACAAGGAAATGCGGGATTTGATGAAGTTGCCAGGCAGAGGTTGAAGAAGCCCAGCTTCGGTAGCCAGCTCGAGAATCTTAGGGAGCGTGTCGATTGCAATGTCAAAGAGCAACGGCGAAAGCGGATCTCCCTGCCTAAGACCGCGACCGTGAATAATCTCATTTCCGGGGATGCCATTCAGGAGCACCCTAGAGGTGGCAGTGGAGAAGAGCAAAGACATCCAGGCTCGCCAACGGGGAGGGAAGCCCAGCCGTTGCATGAGGTCCAGCAAGTAGTCCCAACGAACTGTGTCGAAAGCTTTAGCGATGTCAAGCTTTATCAGCAAGGCTGGGGTGTGCTTTTGATGAAGGCGACGAGCCACATTTCTGACATACATAAAATTGTCGTGGATGCTTCTGTTCTTGATGAAAGCGCTTTGGCAAGAAGAGACGATGTCGTTCATCTTAGGACGCAGCCTAGAGGCCATTGCCTTAGCAATAATCTTGGGGATTATGTGAATGAGGCTGATGGGGCGGTAATCCTTCAGGCAGTCGGCCCCCTCCTTTTTTGGCAGAAGAGCAATGTTGGCGTTATTGACGACCTGAAAGTTGTTGATGGAGAGCTCAGAGAAGGCATTGATCACTTTCATGAGGTCGTCCTTGACAGTTGGCCAGCAGAAGCGGAAGAAGTTGGAGGTGAAACCGTCCGGCCCGGGAGCCTTGTCCGCCGGAAGGTCAAAAATGGCCTCTCTAATTTCCTCCTCGGAGAAAGGAAGCCCCAACTCGTCCAGGTCCTCCACATTAGGGTCAATAGCATCCCAGTTGAAATCAAGCAGGCGGTTGGGCGGGGCGCCCAAGGAGGATGAGAAGTGCTCGCTGATGAGTTGCTCCTTTTCCGCGTGATTTGTCACCCATCCCCCATTGCGCCTTAGCCTCTGAATGACATTTTTCCGACGGCGAGAGTTCACCCTAAGGTGGAAGAATTTGGTGTTGGCATCTCCCTCACGAAGGTAGTTGATTCTGGATGCCTGACGCTTGCGAGCTCTCTCAAGAACAGCAAGGCCCATCACTCGGCGCTTTAGCGCAGCTCTGAGGGTAGACTCAACAGGTGTTAACGCTCTAGATTCTTGAGCAGTGTCAAGTTGGAGGATGACGTCCAGGGCTATGACGAGCTGTTGCTTGTGGTTGGAGAACAGACTCCTACTCCAAAAGCGAAGCTTTCTCGCAACAGTCTTGAGCTTATGGTTGAGGATGTGAACAGGCTGAGTGTGGGAGGAGGCTTGGTTCCAAGCTGAGGTCACAACGTCGAGGAAACCCGGCATCTTTGTCCAGAAATTCTCAAAGCGGAAGAAAGGTGGCTTGCGGGGGCCACTGTGGTTCGAGAGCAGGAGAGGGCAGTGATCCGAGAGCGAGGATGAGAGAGCTTGAAGGGTGTGGGAGTCGAAAGTCAGGTCCCAGCTAGCGTTGCAGAACGCCCGGTCAAGCCGGACAAGGGTTGGATCCACTCTCTCGTTGCTCCAGGTATACTTGCGGTTCAGCAGCTTGATCTCTTTGAGATGGCAGGTGTTAAGAGCGTTCCTAAATTGGCCCATGAGACGCAGGTTCAAGTTGGCGTTGTTCTTGTCTGCAGCCTGATAAATGAGATTGAAATCTCCAAGGATAAGCCACTTGGAGTCATCCGTGGGTGCGGCAGCAATTGCTTCATCAAGGAAGGCTCTCTTTTCAGCGTCCGTAGAGGGTCCGTAAACAGTGGTGAGCTTGAAGAAGGTGCCACATGCGCGGACAGTGACGTCAGCAGAAATAAGGTGAGCGCCAATATGAATGTTTGTGATGCTGACGTGATCTTCATCCCAAAGCAACAGAATACCCCCCCTCGTTCCAGTGGCGGGGCGGTGGGCAAAAGACCGCAGCCTAGATCCCCCAATATACGCAGCAGTCTGCTGATCGATGAAATCCAGCTTTGTCTCCTGAAAGCAGGCAATGTGGCAAGTGGTTTGCGCAATGGTTGCGTTGACTGTATCTTTTCGGGCCTGATCGTTTAGCCCACGCACATTCCAGAAGATGATGTCCAAAATGAGGCCCAACATTTCGAAGTTTGCAGCGGCGGCAAGGTGGGGTGGCAGAAAGAGTTTCTGAGTGCTGATGCTAGCTTGGAGAGCGCGACGAGGTTGAGGAAGAGGATGATTCGATCGGCGAAAAATTGCTTCGCAAGTTTGTTGGCGAGGAGTTGCTTCGCGGAGAGGATAAATCCGGATAGTTCTTAACGTGCAGTGCAAGGTCTCAGCAGTCGAACAAATAAAAACACAGATACTTGGCAGCAGAGGATTATGCGGACGCGTCGACGGCAGTAGCAGCCAGCTCAGTTCCTCCTGCTCCCGCCATGGCGATGAGCGCCTCGTCCGCCGCGAGGACGGACGGCAGATTGAGCTTGAGCAGCGTGGACACAGCAGCAACAGCAACATCAGGCATCGCCGTCTTGTAGAATTCGTGCGTCGCCTTCACGAGAGGCATCTCCAGGACCTTGATTCCCATCTTGGTGAACAGCACATTCTTGGCCTTGTCGACGGCGGGCATCAGCGGCTTCTCAGCGAGCCTGTCGCTGCGCCGTGGAGGAAGTGGCCCCGCTGGTGGCCTAGGAGCTGGCGTAGGAAGCAGCGGCACCGCGGCCTGACTGAAAAAGTCAGCCACGGCCCTCTGCGCCGTCGCGATCGCAGCGGTGTCCGCTTGCACAGATGGGGAGAGGAGGTCCCCGATTGCCGCTTCTTCGTCGCGCTCGTCCATGGAGATGGCTGCCGACGCGTCCATGCCTCCAGGGGCGAAGTGGCACGCGACGCCGCCCAGAACAGCTTCGGTGGCCCCTTGCACGGCCACAGCTTCTTCCTCCCCCTCGTTGTCTTCTTCGTCCCAGCTTGTGGGCACGATGCGCCCGTCGTCGGCTTCAGGCCGAGCGCCACGCGCGACGGAGGCGACCACCAAGGCGTCGACGACGCCCCAAGCGCTCCCCGCGGCGTGCTCAGTGTCGCGCGCCTCCACCTGCGGCACGGAGGGCAGAGCGAAGGAGACGGGAGGCGGAGACGCAAGACGGGAGGACCCAATGGCGAGCTCTGCCGGAGCGGCGCGAATGGCCGAGATCCAGTCTCTGCAAACGGAGCCGAAGGTCGGCGGCGGCGGTGGAGGGGGCTCCAGGCCGCGGATGGCCGGGAGCGCGGCGCGCAAGCTAGTCGCGCCAATGCGGAACAGGTCCTGCAGCTTCTCCGTGACCTCGTCAACAGAGAGCGTCGGCTCCGCGACGCAGAAGGCCGCAGGCGGGGCGGTGAACGGCGACGAGGGCGTGCCGATGACGAGGGAAGGCAGTGCCGAAATAGCATGGCGCGAGCTGCCCTGGCCATAGCTGTATCTCGAGTGGCGGCCGTGCCCGAGGTCACCGCGGGAATCGTCATGGCGGCTACGGCTCCTTGCGCTGGAGGCCTTGTAGGACGAACGACGCGCCGGCTCGCGGCGGCCGTTGGAGCGGTCCTCATCATCTCCGTCATCGTCGCGATGGTAGCGCAGCGATTCGCGGTCATCGCAGCGCTGCCCGTGGCGAGAGCGGCTGCGCAGGCGGTCCTTGCGCTCGCGGGAGCGGTCGCGGTCGTTGTCCTTGTGCTCGCGGGAGCGGTCGCGGTCGTAGTCCTGACGCCCGTGGCGAGAGCGGCTGCGCAGGCGGTCCTTGTGCTCGCGGGAGCGGTCGCGGTCGTAGTCCTGACGCCCGGGGCGGCGGTGCTCGCGGCCAATGATGGGCCTGAAGTTGGGGTCGCTGCCGCGCTCCCGCGCCCTGGGCTCCGCGTCAGGCACGGGCGCGCCACGGGAGCGCGAACGAGTGGCACGGCTGGATCCCGCATCGGCATCACGGCGAAGCTCGCCCAGAGGCGGGATGGCAGCCGCCGCAGCTTTGCTTGGCGCGGTGCCATCGACGACGCCGTTGCTCCACCGCGGCAGGGTTTGCTTGGACGGCCGGAAGCCGGAGATGGGCGCGCCGCCGTCCAGGACCGGCGCGTCGGAGAAGTCCTCGATGATTTCCACGTGGAGGAGGACGCGGAACGTCATGCCGCGCTTCCACTGATCAGGCCGATCCTCGGAGACGCGCACGAGGGATGAGAGGCCGCCCGGCCCCTTGTTCGCGAAGGTGCACCACAGCACCTTGGGAATGTGGTGCGGCTCCGCCGTCCACGCCCACAAGCCGAAGGAGGAGGTGATCTCCATGGTGGTGAAGCCCGTGTCGAGCCGCTGCACCGCACAAGAGCGTCCAAGTACCTGGTCCACGATCTCCGGCCGCCAGGCAAACGGCGGCAGCCCGCCGACGTGGAGGTGCACGCGGTACTGCAGGTCCGCATTGAAAGCATGCGACACAGCGCGCCATGGCCTGAAGTGAATGTCCATGTCGAAGTACTTGAAGGAGGCACGCTTGGTGCGCAGGACGCGGTCGTGGAGCTCGGCCGAGGCGAACTTGATCAGGTACGGCTCGGGATGGTGGGCACTCACCATCAAATCCGACGAACGCAGGTTGAACTTGGTGCGGAACGCGTCGTCGATGTCGGAGCGGTCGGTGCCAGGCGGCGGGTTGAGCACGAAGACGGAGATGGCGGTGTGCTCCCACTCGAGGCGGGCGCAGTCGAGGTCGTACGAGGTTGCGATGATGCAGGAATCCTCCGAGGTGCGGGACGCCGCGTCGCCGAGGAACACCGCCATGGCCGCGGGAGCGGCCGCGGAGCCGCGGGGAGGAGAAGACGGAGCCGTCGGGCAAGGCTTGCAGTCACGCGCCCCGTGACCCCAGCGCCAGCAGAGGCCGCACCGGAGCGGATCCCTGCAGTCGATTCGCAGATGGTCGCGAGCCTGGCAGCGGAGGCAGCGTCTATTCTTGGAGAGGAGAGCTGGCGGCTTGTGAGGGGATGAGCGCGTGGTGGAGCGGTGGGGAGTAGGAGGTGGTCTTGGCGTAGCTCGGCGCCGCATTGAAGGGGAAGGGGAGGCCATACCGCGCGCCGCGCGTAGGGAGGTACGAGACTGCACCCTAGTCCATCCCCCTTCAATTTCTTCAGCTGTCGCCGGAGCTGGAGGCGATGGGCGATGGGACGCGCCATGAATGCGGGGCGCAGAAGAGGTAGGTGCGGCTTGAAGGCGAGGTGGAGGGACGAGGAAGCTGACCGAGCGGCGCGGGCGAGGCGCGGCAGAGCCCAAGTAGCCGCTCGACGTGCGCAGGATGCCAGGTGGAGCCGCCATAACTGCGGGAGCCGAAGGACAACCCGCCCGGCGCCAGGAAGCCAGAGCCGCGTTGATGGCGCCGCAGGCCGCAGGCGAAGGCGTGGCGAGGTCGAGGTGGCCGCGGAAGTCGCTCCGCAGACGCGGCACAGCCGGCGCGGCGAGGTCGAGGCGGCCGTGGATGGCGCTTCGCAGACGCGGCATCAGAGCCCCCGGCGCACGGCGGACAACGTCGCCGGATCCCGATCTTGAAGCGGGGGCAGGGGCTTGGGATGCGGCCGATCTCCCGAGGAAAGCCGGCGTGAATCCGGCGGGCAGGTTCCTTGGAGGTGCCGGCAGCCTGGCGGAGGACGCAGAGGCAGGAGAGGCGCGGGGGCCGGCGGCGGGCGCGGGCAGGGCCCCTCCGCCATGGGCGCCGCGGGAGCGTGGAGGTCTAACGGTCATTTTTTTTTGGCACACCATTTGTGGCGGTGATGGGCAGACTTACGAAGTGGCTCTGGTACATCATGGAGGCACAACTAGACCTCGGTCAGGGTCAGCATTTCAGAGGCTTGTGACGCTAAGGTAGACTCCGTCAGGACCATCAGTCCATCACAGAGGCACTGATCTTTGATGATGGAAGCGTGTGACCATTGCCGAGTTGACTGTTGCATCTTCCAATTCTTCTGCAGGAACTTCAAAGTAAGAGAACCTGCGGTTGCCTTCCCCAAAGCCCCCCACCACCCCAGATTAGAGTGTCCTTTGTCGTTGGGGTCATGCACATCGCCGAGAGGTGACTTGTTACCGACGCACAGTTGATCTATCGAAAACTAAGCAATCACAACACGACGACACCGAGATTTGTTAGTGCAGTTCGGCGAACTCGTCTACATCTGCGGGGATTATTAAGGAAACTCCTCCCCATCGATAACTCAACACCTGGCAGCCCTAGGGGCCGGCTCCCCTGCGTGTATGTTGCTATCAAGTCGCTTCACTCATTATATGGGAGGCCCAAACTATAAGAGTTCGACTCGAACACTACTCGTATCATGTCCACACCTAATACAACTCTAAGTTCATACGTAACCCACCCAACATGTTCACAATATTTAACACAAATACCATGACCTTTCTTCTGACACTTGACACATAATGCTTCTTGGATACAGGTGTACGTGGTCCTGGTTTCTGCACTTGTTGCAGATGATGAGACATGCGTCAACTGTCGGAACCACCGCGGTCCCCGGTAGTGGCGAGGCCCTAAGGCCAGATCTCACGTTGTATTCTCTTCCATCACACCCCCGCTGAAACCGGAGGTTGCTTGCCTCTGTAGCTTGATTCCCCACGGAAGTCAGGCCGCCCAGCACCACCGCGTTACCGATCTGCACCCTCCCCACGAGAGCGCTCACGCTGCTATAATAATAAATTCATATCATATGTAAATATATTCTATGGTGTTTCTAATAACATTGATTTTATTATATTTTTCATATATTTAGTTTTTTTTAAACGACTTTTTGGGGCTTTAAAGAAATTGGCTTTGAGTAAATCGAGAGAACACAGAGTAATTAAGAACAGAGCGAGTAGCAGAGATAGAAATGAGATTGTTTTCTTCCCGATTTGTTTCGAGGTGTTGACGGGCTGCGAGATACTAATAAGTCGGAAAAGCGACGTGGCAGTTACTTCCAAAACTAATTTGATTTGTAAAAAATATACTTTTTAAGTATAAAGAATGGAGGAAAAAACTAATCAAAGGCGCCGCTCGCGCGTCCCTTCCGAGCGGTGGGTCGTGTGTGTTTTTCCACATGCATGCATGCAGAAATCTAGTGGCATCATCATATTAATTGCACATTTTCAAAAATTTAGAATGTTTTATTATCTGAACCGTTATTCTGATTAGTGATCCGTTTACACTGCTAGATTCGCCTCAACTAGGGCTTCGAAACTAGATCTCATATTGCTATGTTTTGAGCAATTTTTTTTTCGGACCAGTTACCAGATTAGCAGCATACATCTACCACAATAATTATACATGGCTATCAAATTATTTTTTACACATTTTCGACAGTTGTGACATCTACATTCGGGTCTAAAAACTTTTTTATCACATAAGTTACAGGTTTAAAACACTATGTTAACCAGATTAGCATCGAACACTTACCATGATAATTATACATGGTTATGAGATAATTTTGTATCTGTTTTATACACATTGCAATAATACGTACAACTAGAAAGTAAGAGTTCAACTTTTTTCAAGACCTACAAGATGATATCATTCAATAAAATAAAGTATCATGCGGCGTTACATTGGTCTAGAATGGTGTACAAGAACATGGTAACCAAGTTATTATTAACTTATAATATGGTAAGTAAATGATAATAATCCGGTAACTACTGACGAAAAAAAAAGTTCTCGGAACATATCAACATGTGATCTAGTTTTGTAGATCTCGTCGCAACTACGCCAGCAGTGAAAGCGAATTTTAAATCAGATTATTGGTTTGAGAGATAAAACTTTTTTATGTTAAACATCATAAGGAATCTAGAATGACATCATTGCACACGTCACTGCATGCATGCCAATTAGGAGCCGCCACTTGGGAGACTAAGGGCGTGTTTGGATGTCCTCCACTCCGTGCAAATCCGGCTCCGATCGATGGATTCCAGCGTCTGGTCTGGAGCAGAAAACGTTCGGCTAGCTCCGATGAGAGATCGCTCATCTGGGCCCAAAGCCCATCTTATGTAGGTTGGCCTGTTAAGAAATAGGACTTGCAGCCCGTGCAGTCTGAATTTGCTAAAAGTAGTGGCAGCCCGTGCCATTTCGGGCGAGCTTGTTTGCTGGCTGGGCTGGGCCATTGGAAATTAAAAGATTGTAGCGTTCGATACTTTTTCTTGTCGCAACTTTTGGGTTGTACAGAGAGTTACAGAGAGCATTTTTGACTGTACAGAGGCTTAAAAGAGAGCAGTTTCGGCTGGGCATCTTGTAAGCTGAACATATAAATATTTAGATAGCTTGAACACAAATATAAGACAATATTTCAGTTATATTCAAGTCTCACAAAAGCATAATTTCAGCGGTGTATCAAGTCCAAAAGCATCACATGCCATGATCATCACCATCCTAGAGCAATGCCGGTAGCTAGTTCGTCTCTGAACGCATCCATATCAACACTGTTTGTTTCCGGAGTTGACGAATCCGAAGCACCGGAAGGAACAGCATACCGCTTATATCGTTCCGGAATTTCTGGCACATAATCCGGATCCCTATCACACTGCTGAAAATGGATATCTTCTCTATCGTGGGCACGAATATAGTTGTGCAATGTCATAGTCGCAGCAACAATCATCTTCTGGGTAGCCATGTCATACTTTGGCATCTTGAGAAGGATTTGAAATTTCATCTTCAATACCCCAAAGGCTCTCTCAATATGATTGCGCTTCGACGAGTGAATCCTGTTGAACTTTTCGACAATAGTATTTGGCTCAACACCTCTGTGGAAATCAGGAACATGATACCTTTCTCCTTTATATGGTGCTAGATATCCTTTTCTATTAGGGTAGCCGGCGTCAACAAGGTAGTACTTGCATAGACAAAACAATCAGAATATTAGTTGTGCTTGATATTATATCATGTGAACTATTATAAGAGAGTACATGTAAAAAGCTCACCCTTTGGAGGATGGGGGAAGGTGAGCTTGTCCTTGTCAAGTGCATGATAAAGGACACTTGTGTCATGCATTGCACCAGGTTGTCCAATTGAAGCATAAGTGAAATGCATGTCAAAGTCACATACCGCCATCACATTCTGAGTTACTGCGCCTGTTCTTCCAATGTATCTCACTTGGTCCTTCGGGGAAATGACAGCCCTAATGTGAGTCCCATCTATTGCACCAATGCAATTTTTAAAATGTGGATAGGCCCGTATATCATTCCTAATCCTAGAATGCATGGTGCGGAAATTTGGATCCTTAGGCTTCAAGTAGTGAGAGGACATACGAACTACACAATTTAGTACATCATGAAATTTGCGATGGACGGTGTCGGCTGAATGTTTCAAACGGTTTTGTGTTCTCCTATTTGATTCACAGCCACCCAATGTCCAGAGGAACATGGCAAGAGACTCATAACTGCTAACAAAGGAGGAGTGTTGGAGTCCATACCGATCGACCAACAAGTCATGGAGATCAAAGAATACCCTTGCACTCATTCTTAGCATTGTCTAGATCTCTCCTGGTGTGTCAATAGTCTCCTGCAGCCATCCAAAACCACTCAAGATAGATGTTCTAGCATCAGCTTTCAACAACCAACTTCCACTAAATTTCGCAGCAATTTGTGCTGCATTTGAACAAGTGATGGATATTTGTTTTGCACGATGGCAAACCATCCTTCTCTTCATTTCATATGAATTTTCATCATCACTATCACTGTCGGACGACATCTGCACATACACAATAAACAAGGTACAAGTGGTTAGGAACATACACAACAATATGACACAAAGACATATACCAATTGTCATAGTAAAT
Source organism: Poa pratensis (assembly GCA_947311845.1). NCBI lineage: Eukaryota > Viridiplantae > Streptophyta > Magnoliopsida > Poales > Poaceae > Poa > Poa pratensis. Next base: position 10,888,917 of record CAMZMU010000119.1, on the reverse strand, counting down.
ATTATGCAAATAGTCGTTACAATAATGGTTTAACAATACAAATAGTCTCATGGCATAGTACAGTAATGGTTCAACAATACAAATAGTCTAATGGCATAGTACAATAATGCCATCTACTTCGCATACTTGTAATCAAACTTCCTACGAAGCCACCCTTACGAGACCCATCACTCATGTGCATAAAAATCTCCCTTTGGTCTCTATTGGCCATCAACTCGGTGACAATGTAGTGCTCGTCGCTTCCTTCGTTGGCGCCACATGCTAAAACAGCATCCATGGTAGTCTTGACAGATGCATCGTCATCATTCTTTATGAAAGCCTCAAATGAAGCTTGGGATCTCGCAGCAATGTCACCAATCCTTGTAATCTGCTCCTACATCACTATCGCACTCTTGGGTTTCTTGTTTCCATCATGCACAAACTTTCCAAGCCTCTTGACTGCCGAACCACTAGCTCCTCCATCACCTGGACTTGGCTGCACTTCGATTTCCTCATTATCAAGATCTTCGATGGCATCAACATTCAAGGCATCCCCTAACACTTGACTTGAAGGAGGTGGTATGCCCAAAGATGGGTTCCAATGATCACTACCATCACTAGTGATGTCCTCAAAGATCACCCTCAAGTTCTCTTCATTGCGAAGCCCATGCTTCCTGAACTTGCCACAACCTTGAATGTCTTGTGATACAACAACACAAACAACATTGTCAATAAGATAAGTTCAATAAATTATAGGAAGTAAAACATAGGCATGACAACTCACTTTTGCTGCCTTCTTCCACCACTCGGCATCTTGTCTTACAGTATTTCGTTCACTGTCCCATCCCCCTCCAGTCTCCCTCAATCGGAGTTTCATGAATGTGTTGTAATCAGCTTTCAGCTTGTCCCATTTGTTTTTAAGCTGGGGCTGCTTATAGTCCAGTCCGGTTATCGCCTTGAATTCTTTAGCAACAACCTCGTATGCCTTAGGTGTCAAGTAAGTGTTTGGCCTATTACCCGCTCGCACTTGCTTCACAAACAATTCAGTGTTTATCCTAGTGTTGTCCTCAGTCCATTCAGCAGCCATTGGTGACACAAGTCTACAAAATTGGTGAATATAAGAAAAACAAAGAACTACTCCTACCCGTAGCACATTCCACAAATTGGTCATGAACTACTCCTACCCGTACCACAAATTCGAGAGCACATCAAGCAAATCAAACAAGATGCTCACATGTGCTGCAATAACATGAAGACTGGAGCAGGTTTTCTCACCGAGGACGAAAGGATTCAGGGATGGAGGAGCTGGGGCAGACGCCTCGTCTCGATCTGGTGGCCGAGATGGGGGAGCTCGGGCGGACGTCGAACGCAGGGGATGGCGAGCTCGGGCAGACGGAGAGCTTGCTGCAGTGGCGTCCGAAGCCGGGGATGCAGGGGAAAGACGCGAGAGAAGGGGAGTAGCGAGGCAGGGGAGAGTAGCTCGGGGACGAAAAGAAAAATCGAACCGGACAGTTTGTCACTTGGCGGTGGCAATCGGCCGTAAATTGTCACTGCTCCGCGATTTGGTGCTCCGAGAATCCCCAGAAGTGGTGCTCCGCGAATTACACAGGCGAATCGCCCAGATCCGCGGATCTGGCTCCGTGGAGTTGCCACGTTCGGCGCTGCTCCGGGTCGGAGCACCGTGGATCTGGGAGCCGGAGGACATCCGAACACGCCCTAACTAGCGGCGCCGCTCCATAGTCTTGTCCAAGAATGGATGGATTCTATGACAAACTGATGTCACTCAGCCGCTGCTTCTGCTTCTTCTCGTTACCTCACGCACTTTCACATCCTCTGGCGCGACGAAGAAAGCTGCAGCTGGAATTAGAAGCAGGTCGTATCATGCCAACACCACCACCGGCGCGACGAACATCGACGACTCCCCGACACACTCAGCCAGACTCTCCTTGTCCGACCTGCTCGCCGTGTTCGTAGAGGTCACCTAGACCCTTGTCGTTGTCGATCCGGACTCCGACCATGATCCTCGTTGGGTCGTGGGACGCGATTTCGTCCGGCCCAAGCAGGCTCCGGTACAAAGACATGCCCATATTGTGCTGGTCCGAGCGTGTTTCTGACAGTACAGATTTCGAGGTTCGCCGGGTAATCACCCATGGATTCAAGTAGCGTGCTCAGCCTCAAAGCGGAGGACGAAGACAGGCTCTCTGCGCTTACTGACGACATTTTACTATCAATCTTGGGGAGAGTCGACCACACTACGGCAGCGAGGGCCAGTGCGTTGTCAAAGCGGTGGGTTGCCTTGCCTTGGTTGCTCCCCGAGCTGAATCTCCATGTCAAGGATTTTCTGCCTGCTCCACGCCCAGACCCCATTGAGGCACACCACATGGTCCGAGCAATGGCGTCTCTAACGAAAGCCACCAGGAGTTTCCTGGCTGGTCGTCGCACCAGTAAACGCACCGTCGCGAGGCTATCCCTTAAGGTATACAACATGACCGGCAACCCTTCACGAGACATTGGGCTGCTGGTGAGCGATGCCATTGACAGGGAGATGGTGAAAGAGCTGCACGTCGCCATGGTCGACGAGAAGGGGCCCAACGACTGCGAAAACAAGGACATGCTAAGGCAGGGTCGCAGGGTCGATAGATTTTTGAGCGCCTACCCGAGGATGCATCGTTGCCTCACGAGGCTCCACCTGCAGAACGCGCGCTTTGCTAATATACCAGAAATGCTGCATCACTTGTTGTTCGACTGCTGCAAAGAGCTGCAGCACCTTAGCATCGACCACTGTGACACCGGGGACCGTTCGTTGTGGCAGATCAACGCGCCGAGTTCGAAACTCACAACTCTGGACCTCTGCTTCCCCTGCTGGCGGAGAGTGGAGGTGCTCTGCCTCCCAAAGCTAGAGAGGCTGCATTGGGAGGGCTGGTTTTACTACCGTGTCCCCTTGCGTCTTGGCGCCGTCCCGGCCCTCAAGGAACTGTGTCTCTTACTCCCGGCAACTCTTCGTCACAGAGAATTTAGTTTAGGGGGGGTACTTCATGGGACGACAAGTCTAGATACCCTGACACTCAACTTCCTAGGAGAAAAGATTTGGATACAACCACAAGGAAGAAAGCAACTCCGCGGCGCGTTCAGCAAGCTTAGGAAGCTGTGCATTCACGGCGTCCGTGTTGAATTTGACCTCTTCTGGACGATAAATCTCCTTGACGCTGCTCCGTCTGTTGAGATATTTGACGTCGAGGTGTACGAGAATCCCTGTGATGATGCTACAGAAGGACGAGTACCAACTTTCGGTGGTGATCAGAGAGTGAAACCTTCATGGGAGACGCCTGCTGTTTTCACAAGCTCTAATAAGTGGCACTTGAAACTACTCCAATTTGTTGGCTTTAGGCCCAGGATAGACCAGCATGTCTTGTTCATCGGCGCTGTCACGATCGAGCTCCGTACCTCAAGACGGTTCTTATCAAAGACTACGATGAAGGGCCATGCAAACGTTGTGAGGCATTGGTTCCACGGCCTTCTCCTACAGGAGGCACCTTTCCAACGGACAAGGCTGAGCAAGAAACGATTGTCAAGCAACTTAGATACAGGGCCCGTTGCTCCTCCCCGCACATCATGTTTAGCAGTAATTCGATTTCTGTTACTTACTGAAATTTAAGAAAATTCTGGAACATTAAAATGCTTTTTCATTGCGGCCATGCAACTTACTATAGCTTGATGCATAGTAGTATAGTACTCCCTACGTCTACATACATGAATCTTGCACTAAAATATGTCTACATACATGTGTGTGGTAGGTGATTAGTGCGACTTATATATCAGGAACATATATCCTAGTTTCCGAAAGCTTATATTGTCAATGCAAAGGATTTCTGAAAAAAATTATCAGGAAGATTCTACAAAAGAGCAGGATTCTCAAACAGTATATTTTATATAATGTCACGTGCTCATTATGATGAGATTAAATTTTTTTTTGAGGTTTAAAGCGGTCGTATCCGCTATCCGATTAGATAGAATAGAGGTTTATGTACAGAATTTTGGGTTAGGGAAAAATCCCTAAACAAACAAACAAAATAAAAAACTAGTCTCCAGGGTCCCGCGTGTGGGCGAAAGCCCGCAACGCCAACTCTTCCCGCACCAAAGCCGCCACCTCCGTAGGCGAGATCTCCACACCGCGGAAGGTCCTCCGGCTCCTCTCCCTCCATATCCACCGCATCGAGTGGAAGAAGCCCCTTCTAGCAGTTCTCCTAGACTTGGGCGCAAATCTCGCTAGAGCTCGCCATGACTGAATCCTGCCTCGATCAGCAATGTCCATACAGCCCCTCCTAGCAGCTTCGCGACGCACCAGCTTGGTCAGGCGATCCCCTCCTTGCACAAGCATCAGAAACATCAGCAACTAGGCCGATTAAATGCATGTAAATAAAATAGCTGTTGCATGACATGGTATCAAAAGTTATTGTTTAACACTCTTATGTAAGCGTGAGGAACAGTGATGAAATATGATCGTTATTTACAAGAGCCACAACGAGCACCTGAGCCGAGTGAGAAGTGTAGATTAGTTTTTGCTATCATACATGTATTTGCAGTTAGTTAGAATTGAAGTGTAGTACCGTTCACACCTAGAGGCATCCCGAGACTGGGAAGCATCAGGATGTGCGTCCACGCTAGCTATTAATTCATGTCGTTGGATAATGAATCTTAAACGTAGGGGCGGGCGAACCAGACTACAGCATGGATCCCGCAGACTCCCGGGCCATCGGTGGCGTGTGTTGCGTTTCGTGCTCCCGATGGATCCTTTGACGATGTCGTCTTGCGTATTATGCACAGTGTCGAGTGTTCACAGTGGGATAGTCGTGTTTCAAAACTTAATTTGTACTACGACGCGCTGAAAGCTTGCAGTATTATATTTGTAGGACTCAAAAGTAGCAATTTTTGTAAGCGGTGAACTTTCTCTACATCAACCTATTTGGGCATTTGTGGTTGATGCTTTCGTGGTAATGCAACTTACTATAACTGGTTGTGTAGCATCCTTCTCTAAACCTTTTGCATCATCGCAAATCGGTGTCCATTTGAATCGCCCCGTTAGAGTCATCCTCACGTGATGGTTTGGACTGCTTTTGTTGCACCGTTTAAAATTTGGAGACAGTGTTCAGTTTCGATGCTCACGTCACGTTGCGTGAGGTCAGTGCGCTCTCTGCTCCCAGAAGATGCATCCGTGTTCTCTGAAGCCAATTCACAGCAGGTTTCACCATGGATGTCTTGATAAAACTGAAACCGTCGCCGAACAAGGCCATGTCGCCATGTCGGTGCGTCGAGCTACCTCAGTTTTAGCTTGTCTCGCCTCTTCGGTGTTCAGCAAATTAACTTTCGAAGGAGTAATCTGCATACAAGATCATTCAGAAAAATGTCTGCAGTCAAGGCTCAGGTGGGGAGTACTTACTAGTCACCCTAAACGAACAGCTGGCAACAAAATGTCTGTTACTCCCTCCGTTCCAAATTAATTGACTTGGGTTTGTCCAAATACGGATGTATCTAGAGACAAACCCAAGTCAATTAATTTGGAACGGAGGGAGTACCTAGCAGTTGAGAGCCTTCCGGGCTTCCAGAGAGATTATCTCATGCTTTAGTCCTAGAAGATTTGCATCAAACAGTAGATAGGAAAGATAACCAAGTTGTTATATTTATTCTCATGAAGTGGACTGAGTATTTTTCAGTTTCAGTTTAACGTGAGCTGAGGCTGAGCATGTTCCAATATGAATTCAGGTTTTTTGTAGAAACAAGTATGAATTCAGGTTGACATTTTGCCAATAAAGAATCACTAATGATTTCACGAATAGACCAATTCCAAAGAACTAGTAGCTACAACAAATACATATTTGCTTCCTTACTCATCGTACAGGGTAGGTGATATACCTTCATCATACATTTTTACCTCTTTTGTTGGCTTTCAGTATTTTTCTGAAGTTCCTTTGGTTGCAGATCTATATCTATGGTGTAAACAGAGCATAGAGAAAATCTAACTTAAAGTAAGTTGTTCCGTGTTTGCATATGCAAGTATCTCAGAAAAGTTTATGCATTAGTCTAAATTAAATAGGAAGGTTGCTAAAGAAGCTAGATATTCTTTAAATTTTAAACAAGAGATGACCAGTGGGCTGAACCACAAAGTATGACGGTGTAGTTAGTAGCATGTTTTCATTTCTAACACGGGAGTTATTTCGAACGTATGTGTCATATATTTATTTGTTCCCTTTTCTCTATGCCTTCCTATCACTACGGGAAACCGTCAAAACGCCGACGGCGGACCGCCGTCGGCGTAGCAACGATCGCCGTCGGTGTAGGCTTACGCCGACGGCCGCCGTCGGCATATCGGCGTCGGCGTAGGACGCTGTCGGCGTATGAAAATAGCCGTTGGCGTATCCGTCGCCGTCGGCGAAGACGCAGTGGGACCCACAAAACGGCCGTCGAACGTCTCCGTCTGCTCCACCTATACGCCGACGGCAGTGCCGTCGGCCTAGGCTGCCACGTGTGCTGCTCTGGTGCGTCTGCCGTCGGCGTATGTTAGACCATATTTTCAGTTTCCGAAACCTTTTGCTGCTGGTTTCTGGCGCATTTCAAATACAATTAAAATTGCACAAATTATAAAACATCACATAAACATCAAATAAACATCACATACTTATCCAAATGACACAAACATGATTCAAATTCATCCAAACTCAAAAATGACACAAACATAGTTCGAATTCACACAAGCTACACCCGAACACATCCTACACCTCCCGAGAGCCCGAGGTCTCCATTTCTGACAGCGTGAGAATAGGCGACCGACCGCGTGGGCCAGTCGAATCACAGTGGGAATCCGGCGAGGCACGGGACGGTGTGGTCGGAGGCGACGAACTCGGCGAGGCACCACCAGTGCCATGCTCCACGAACGCGCACGTCGAAGTCGATGAGGGAGAAGCACGACCAAAGGGTGCCATGGTCCTTGAGCATCCCGATCCCTACATGTTTGAGTCCAAGTTAGCAACTTGGAAAGCACAACATGGCAGTAACAACTTGTTTGGCAAATAACTTACCGGAGTCGCTGGCTTGTATGTGCGAGCGACCGACTCCCTCCTTGGCGCGACGGGCATGATCCCTGACCTAGGTGGACGCGTAGGCAGCTGCGAACGCTCTCCAGTAGCATGAAACTTCTCGTCAGCCTACAAGATAGTTTAGATGTCAGGAGTTGTAGAAAAAGAAGGTTCAAACTAGAGGAAATGGGATTTGTCATATTTTGCAAATATAAAAGTTGAAACTTACAGCATCCCTCAACTCTGCCCACTCCTCATACTCCTGGCTCTTCTGTACCCACAACCGATACTCTCTGTCATAGTCCGCGTAAGCGGCATCGAAGGCCGCCTCTAAACCGGCCTACAGTTTTAAAAGGGAACGCATCTAGTCAACTTAGCCACTTAGCTAGGAACGAATGTCGGAAAGAGAATGAAATTGAGAAAAACTTACATCGGCGCGAGCTCGGGAAGGCCGACGAGGCAGGACGGGAGGGTCGTCGGCGGTGAGGGTAGCCTTGGCACGCGAGAGGCTAAACTCAAGAGTACACGTGAGTACCGCACTAAGCATGAGAGGACGGCCATGCTCCCAACCGTTCCCGGCAAGGACCACCGCTCTCTCGTCGGTGTCATGCTCAAGAGGGTTGTCCACCTCCGGATTTATACCCTGGAACGTCTCGACGTATGCCTTTAGCCCCTCCTTGGCAGTGCCGAAGTAATCGGGCTTCGAGGGCTGAGGCTCAGAAAAATTGGTCTTCTTCATCTTCATCCTCTCCCATGTTTGCATGTGCGTAAGAGGCTCCCCGAGATCGGCCTCCTGCAATGCCAAAGAAGTGTCATGCGTATCAAGTAGTAACATTAGGGAAAATAAATGAAGATTGTTTCATGTATATATATAACAGCTTTGCCTTGAAGCGCTCATGGTTGCGGGCACCCGCACAATGTGTCCCCCGCTCCCGCGGTTTAACTTGTTTCGCTCGCTCAAGGCCTTGAACTCGGGGTCCTCCCCAGCCCACCTAGACACCAACGCCCTCCACGCATCATCCTTTCCATAGGCCCATTGGGGCTTAAACTGAAAAAACAACACTCATGTGAAGAACGGATAATGCAATTGTAACTTAGCAGCAACATGTAATCTCATTAACAATCTACTTACCGCCATGTAGTCATCTACGGACACCTCAGGTGGGTTCTCCACAATCTCATGCTTCACCGCCGTCTTGCCTAACGTCTCAGTACTGAAATGATTGATCATGGTATGCTTTGCATTGTAGAACTGCTGTCGTGTCAACTTCATACAAGCCCCCTCCAAAGTATTGTCCGCATCGCCCCGCTGCTCAGGAAGTACCCTATAGAAATTGTTTAATCATGCACACAAAAAAATTGTGAGAGCATGGTGGGGACATCAAGTATGAACGAAATTCGAAAAGTTCAACTTACCCAAAACTTGTGGATCACGGCGTCAGAACATTTCCCGCCGGTCGCGTAATTGGCAGCCTGATAGTCTACCCAATGGGTGGCTAGCTTCGTCGCGCCGTTGGGGACGGTACTGTACAAGCCCGGCCAAAACTTCCTAATCAAAGCTCCAACAAGGGTGTTTGGCACACGGCTTCCCGCATGATGTATCCAGTTGCTGCACAATAGTTAAACATTAGTACATGTCATACTGTCCTGACAACAATGAAGTTACCATGTTCAAAATTAGTATATATAGTCACTTACTCTTTCCCATTAGACGTAATGAGGATCTTCTCCTCCTCGGTAGCAGGTTCCTTGTCCTCATCAGGGACCTGGGATTCCCCTCGAATCTTTGGTGGCTTCCGCCGCCCGGAGGGCCCCGCCTCCAAGTCCGTGGAGGGGCCCACCCCCACGTCCGTGGAGGGGCCCGTCTCCTACGAACCCTTGTCGACAGAAGCAGAGGGTATGTCCGAAGACACGTCGCCCCACCTCGCCCTCGTCCTCCCTCACCTCGCCCTCGCCCTCGTCCTACACCTCGTCCTCGTCCTCGTCCTGCACCTCGTCCCTCGGAGGAAGTGGAGCATCGGCACGTCCCCCTCCTCTAGTATCTCCACCCTCACCTGCATTGAGAAAGGGTGAACAATTAAGCATAAAGACATGATCCAATTAAGAATTGCATCACCTCTACTCTCACCACTGTCAGACAGGTAACGCGGGTTCGGAGCAGGTGCTCTTCCACTTTTAGTAACTTTCAATTTCTTCAGCAAGGAGGCCGATGATTCCTTGTCTTGGCTCATCTTGGTCAATCACCTGCATTGAGAAAGGGTAAACAATTAATAAGCATGTTGAAAAATGTAGCAAATAAGAATAAAGATGTAATGCAATTAACAAGAAGCATGTTGAAAGACTAATCATGTTGGAAAATCTCGTATGGTAATTGTGTTACCAAAACAAAACTTAAGCAAAATAGACAATAGTTAACACTCAAGTTAAATTTCTTTCAGCACATGATTATGGAAAGTAGTAATAACTACTAAGGTGCAGATCTAGCTAGCAGCAGTGACATGAAGACGGGTCCAACATTCTACAGCTGAAAACCTAGGACGGGGAGAGCAAAGCAAGTTCGATTTTTTTGTGACACTGGTACTAGGGGCGTCGTTCATATGAGATGACATCGGATTGGTCTAGGGGGGATTGGGGGGCTTACCGGCTGCGCGGCGGTGGCGATCTCGTCAGAGATGAGGTTGGGGAAGCGCTGCTGAGGCGGATTGGCACTTTGGCAGAGGACAACGGGAAGGAGGACGGCGGATCCGCGAGTGGGGGCGGAGGAGGAGGGAGCCCGACCGCAGCGTGCTGCTCCCACAGCTGCAGCGCCCGGACGGCGGCGGGGCGACGGCTACTGGCTCCGGCGCGGTGGGCGACGGCTACTGGCTCCGACGCGGTGGGTGGCGGTGGGCGGCGGTGGGCGACGGCTACTGGCTCCGGCGCGGTGGGGAATTTGGGGATTTGGGGATTTCGTTCTGGAGAAGGGGCGCGAAGCCATTCGGGCCGATTTGGCTAAGCCACTAAAGCCGTCGGCGTATGGTTTTGCTTTTTTTTTTTAAAGAAATCAATTATTCATTTAATTTTTTTAATTTTTTTCAATTCTTCTATTATTTTCTATTGTTCTTAATATTTCTAGACCATTATAATTCATTTCATTAATATTTCTAGGCCCCGTTGGGATTTCGACGCTCCGGAGCCCCTCTCCGGCGAAACCTGAGAAACCAAAGTCTACCCCTAATAGAAACTGAAGCCGGTCACACCTACGAGTAGGATATTGCACATCTACAACACAAGTAAAACAAAGACTCTACCTATCTCCCATCGATGCAGCCTGAACCATCCGCCGTGTTGCCACCCTTGCCCTTTGACGAAGATTCTGCCTTCTTGCCTTTGCCCTTGGACGACGCTTTAGCCTTCTTGCTCAGTGCTTCAACCCTCCTTTCCTTTGACGACGGCATGAAATCGTCGTCATCATCGCTGTCAACTACCCAGAGACAGGAACGACCGTACGAAGCACGGTCAGCTTCAGTTCGGTAGAACGGACTATTCGTAACTTTCCTGTCAAACTTATCTGCAAGCCTGAGCATTTCTGCACGAATTTGGAGCGGGGTCCTATACGGAAACCCATCGCGGCATAGCTTCGCCCCGAGCAAAGCGAGATGACTCTCAGTGTGCAAAATTTCTTCAATTGGAACTACCCTACCATCTACCTTCAAATTGCTCGAAAGCCTGGCGAGATGCTCGGATGCGGAAATGTGAAACCCGGACACACAATTCTCGCAAGGACCAATACACACCATGCTTGCGCTCAAGTGAGTACCATGCCTACCTTCGACTGGGTTTTATAGAACTACCGGTGGCGGCATTTGGCGGGAAACGGTGGTGGGAACGATAGCGGGAAATATTTGGGCGGGAAACGTTGGCGGGAGTACACACTGAGAGTGCCAAAGACGACCCGTGTGCTTATTCCTGATCGAAGGGCTCACAAGCGCTCGAAAGAAACACACCGCTGATCCAACGGCTCACAAGCGCATGAAGGAAACACATGATCCGTGTGCTTCTTCCGGATCCAACGGCTCACCAGCGCTCAAAAGAAACACACCGCTGATCCAATGGCTCATGAGCGCTCGAAGGAAACACACGATCCGTGTGCTTCTTCCGGATCAAACGGCTCACCAGCGCTCGAAAGAAACACACCGCTGATCCAATGGCTGACAAGCGCACGAAGTAACACACGATCCCTGTGCTTCTTCCTGATTGGGCATACTACAGCTCACAAGCGCTGAAAAGAAACACACACCGCTTCCCGCCTCCATCTTCCCGCCATTTCTCACTATATATATGTAGTCATGGCCTCCATTGGCATAGCACATCTAAACTCATATCTGCAACCTCATCACTCTCCCATGGCTTCCACCATACCCACTCTAACCTACTCGGAGGCGGAGGCGCTATGCGCCTCGAACTACCCCTGCCCACCCGGCTACGACGTCCCCGCCGACTGGAAGAATCCGGTCCCTCCTGTCCCTCAAGGTTTGGCGCGCCGGGCGGCCATCACGAACCACTACTACCTCGAGCTCACTCTGGAGCAGCGGATGGATCCCCGCTGGAATCCCAACTACCGCCCGACTTGGGACGCCTTCTTCATCCATCGGCGTGAGAGGGCGCTCGCCAGGTACGAGGAGAACGGCCCGCCTCCTTCGAACTTCAACGAGGCCGGCCGTCGGCTGTGGTGGGCCGGCCGGACACTCCAGAGAGTCATGGGCTACATCACGGCCAGCGATAACCCCCGCCTGAGCTACCCTCAGTTTCAGTCCAGGCGAGCGCCCGACGACAGCGACGACGACGGCGGCGACTACGACGACTACAAGAACGAGTATTATAGGCCTAGGCAGGAGTATGACTAACTACAGCCCTACAGTGATTCATGTTCGAATGCCGTTGCATTCACTGTAGGACGTAGCCAGGGAACCCGAATGTTTTGTGTTTGAGCGCCATTTCGATCCAAGCAGCGGTAAGACGTCTCTGATGATCTACAACCATCCGGCAAGACATCTCTGATGATCTGCAACCGTTTGGAACGGTCGCAGATCATCAGAGACGTCTTGCCGCTGGTTGCCCAAAGATGTCTCTCCGAGTGACGCTGGAATGTTTTGTGTGAGTGAGTAACCTGTCTGAGAAGTGGCCAATTTATAGGCGTCGTTATATTTGCCGTGTGTTTCCTTCGTGCGCTTGTGAGCCGTTTGATCAGCGGTGTGTTTCTTTCGAGCGCTGGTGAGCCGTTGGATCCGGAAGAAGCACACGGATCGTGTGTTTCCTTCGAGCGCTTCTTAGCCGTTGGATCAGCGGTGTGTTTCTTTCGAGCGCTGGTGAGCCGTTCGATCCGGAAGAAGCACACGGATCGTGTGTTTCCTTCGTGCGCTTCTGAGCCGTTGGATCAGCGGTGTGTTTCTTTCGAGTACTTGTGAGCCCTTCGATCAGGAAGAAGCACACGGATCGTGTGTTTCCTTTGTGCGCTTCTGAGCCGTTGGATCAGCGGTGTGTTTCTTTCGAGCGCTTGTGAGCCTTTAGATCAGGAAGAAGCACACGGATCGTGTGTTTCCTTCGTGCGCTTCGATCGGCTCACAAGCGCCAGAAAGAAACACACCGCTGATCCAACGGCTCACAAGCGCCCGAAGGAAACTCACGATCCGTGTGCTTGTTCCTGATTGGGCATAAATACCCACGAGCGTCGGAATCGCAGCAAAACTTGCGATACGAGTTTACGAGTTTACGATACTAGTACCGACACGAGTTTACGATACTAGTCAATATTGGGGTGCGCGGCAAATTTGCGGATCCTAGTCAACTATTTTTAAACATATTAAATTAATTTACAGAACATTTAAAATGAAGAAAATAGGATATAAAGGAAAAAAATAGGGAACCTGTGCCGATGCATGAGGTAAAAGAAAAAAAATGGGGAGAAACTCACTAGAGAGAAAGTGAAACCGGTGAAGCCGGTCACACCCCGGTGAAACGCTGTGAAAACCCTAACGTTTTCGTCTACCCCCTTGAACTCCGTCGAAAGGGGGTAGGGAAGTGGACTTTTTGGTTTGGATGTGTTAGGTTAGGCCATAGGAAGGTATTTTACATGTGTTGTTTTTATTTATTTTACATGTATATGTTGTAGGGTTGGGTTCCGGGAAACTCGAACCGTTATTTACGGGGGTGGGATACTGAAATTGAGAGGGCAATTATAGGTCCAATATATATATAAACTATAACTGCATTAAATATTATATAGAGAAATAAATAAATAAATATTATATTGAGAAATAAATAAAAAAAGTTTATATATACGCCGACGGCGGCCGTCGGCACGCGTACGCCGACGGCCTTGCGCAGATGGACGTATTTATTCGTTCCGTCACGGCGTCCTTTTGTACGCCAACGGCACGGTTTACGCCGACGGCTGCCGTCGGCCTTACCTTGATACGCCGACGGCTGTTTGGGCGGCTGCCCTGGCTCGTACTGTACGCCGACGGCCCCGACATTTAGTCGTCGGCGTACATCGCGGCCGTCGGCGTAGTGTGGCTTTCCCGTAGTGTATAATAGTCTGATGATTGTTTTGATGGGGCTGCTGGAAGTTATTTTAGTCGCATTGGAAGATCAACACTATGTCATCTCCGTCACGATGCGAGAAAATTTATATGATGATGTACTGATCCAGTTGAACAGGATTCGAACTAAATATAGGATGTACATCATTGTGTGTAAGGAGAACTAAATTGTGAGATCAAGTAGAGAGCTGTTATAATGCAGTCCGCATGTTGGGATGTTTCCTACTTATATGTGTCTTTATCTTGAAGCATTTGATAGTCGAGTTGTCATCCGAATACATAGAAAGATTGTTTATGTACATAAGAGTTGCAAAGCTAGCTAAGCTATTTATCATATTACAAAGACTACACTATCTCATGGACATCTCTTCTAAGAGAGCATAGTGCTATCATTGTATTCAGATATTGTAATTGCTTACAACATACAGAACTCCACAGTGTATGATGCAACACGATGTAAAGCAATATCATTTCAATAATAACACTTGATGAACTTTCTACGCTAGGGGTGCGGCTACTTCTCTTTCATCTATCCATGTAGATGTTGTTCTTCTCCTTTTTATTTCACTCTGCCTAAAATTCTGACAAAGGGCGCGGCGTGACGCCGCACATAAATTCAACTAGTTACTCCAATAATCGGCTGACTTGCGAGGGTAGGGGGCACGGGCCGGCCGGGTGGATGCGCGGCGGCCGAGATAATAGACGAGACGAAGAAGAGAGAGAAAAAAGGAAAAACTTTTGAATTGTGGGTCCAATGCATTTTAGGGGTCTTTTTTCGATATCTGCTCTCCGAGAGAAGAAAAATAGTACTGTAAACTTTTTCCAGTTCAACTATACAAATGTTCCGGTATGACATTATCTGGAATCTGCTAGAATTGCTCTTAGTAGGCAAGTTCTACCTGCCCAGCTGCTGGAGAACACACGTGGGTGGTGCCATTGTGCATTACATATACTCACCAGAGCTAAGATAAACACAGCATTACACGGTAGAATACGCCCTGAAGATGTTGTATTTTTTCGCACATTTTTCACTACTTGACGAGGCCTCCTGTGACAGCTTCATGGTAATTCCTTTTAGCATTGGTGCACATCTGAGTATTAATTTCAACAAATCGAACTCATGACCCTCTCCTTCAAATCAGTTGATTTCCACTTCTTCGAGAGAAGTCAAAGAGATAGTTTGGGATTTCCAGTTTGGCAAATCACAAGAACAGTGTGGTGGGCATTCTTCTGCCATCTAATACCAAAAAAGTATATGTGAATTTGTCAACTAGTACACAAAATGTTATTGAGATGTACAATCAGAGCAGATAATTACCTTTGATCTCTTTAGGCTGACCTTAAGCCTCTGCAGATCGCAACGAATTCGATAAATCCCAAGGAGATGAACCACAAGCGCTCCGTAAACATGTCCCTTTGTTGCGAGGTGTAGCCCCAAAACAGAGAAGGCAATGATCAAATGCTTCTCTATCTGCTGCTCAAAGTTGTCTGCTTCACCGTCAAAACTAGTAGACGAGCTCTGAAAAAATAATTTACAAGAATATTTGTCATGCACATAATTTAGTTTACCCGAAGATTGCAGTAACTTGAGCAGGAACAGGGACACACAACATGCATGTACAGCGAAGAGAGCTGCCCTTGTCCCTCTAGTGCCATGTGTAGACTCAGTTGCACACAAGGAATATAGTTTACATGAATATTACACTAAAATATGTCTAAATACATGTGTGTGGAAAGTTGGTGCAAAAACTTATATTTTTATATTTTGATACGGAGTAAGTACTATTTAAATTACCACACGCATGGGCGTAGATTAATTACTTGATATTGATTTGTCTAAATGCAAATTTATCTACGCACTAAAACCTACCTATCTAGATACAGAGCTAAGTCGAATATTTCAGAACGGATGGACTAGGATTTAATTTCTGCTAATAGCTTTCCAGTGTGGCTTTTGCTCTCTCCGTACGTGCTCACACTGTTACACATCTCAAGTGACGTGCTAGCGCTGTTGGAGTAAGTCAGAGTGTAAAAGTGAGAACGTTTTGACCGGTCACAGGAGCGAGTACGAGCATTGCGGTCGGCCCTCATGTCCCTCCCCTGAGGGGTACTCCACTAGTAGCAGACGCGCGGGCTATATATAGCCGTCAGATTATACTGACAAACAAAAAATATCAGAAATTAATTTGTGAATTTGAATTGATGCATGTGCTCCTTATGTGGCGATTAAAATGCATAGAAGCCACGTGTGGTTGTTGCATCACATGATATCAAAAGTTAATGTTATGATAGTCCTATTGAAATGTGAGAATAGATATGCAACATGAATACATGATCATACTTACGAAAGGGTCTCCCCTCACATGAGCCGAGTGAGGATTAGAGTTCAGTTGGTGCTAGTGTACGTATGTACACATACTTTGTTCTTAGTGAGAATTGCTTTACCATACTGTTGAAATATATAGTCATTGTAGGATTTGGAAGCATCGGGATCCGCCACTGTGTCGACCTTGGTTTGTACACGATGTAGCATCACCATGGTGTGATGGTGGTTAGCTAGAGGCAAATTCTCCTTCAACTTCAAGCGTTCACTATTGGGTTGACATGCTTGTCCAGCTAAGTGGTATGTCACTACAGCTAGGCATGGACTCCAATCTTGCATTCCCTTTCTTTCCATTAAGACTTGTTGGCAAGAAGCACTGACCTCAATGTAGTATGTTGTCTTGATTAGTAGAATACAATTTAGAGTCGTCCAAAGTATAAAGATTACAAGGTAGAAAATTAAAGACGAAAATTTTCCCTTAATTATTTATCACTTAATTATAAACTAAAGATTTTATACAAAACCAAACCCGAACATAGAAGCCACAAAACAATATAAATAAAATAACAAGCTATGCTAAACACTTAAGCACAATAACCAGAGTGAAAAAACGTAGACTATAAGCTAGTCACTCATCAACGAAATAAGGTTGCCAATGGGTGGGGGGACATATCAACACCACCAACCATTATTTGTCTACAGACTAAAGTAAACCACTTGCCAAAGTGAACATAACTGATACGGTTATTTGTGCCAACCTAACAATTTGATTGTTTACGGGCTAAAGTAAACCACTTGCCAAACTAAAGGATACTCAACGCATTTTGCTCTTGTAAAAATGTAACATGTGGATCTTAAAGCAATATCCGATGCATATGATGTTTGTGAACTATAACTAAGAGTCAGAATGCCTAACAAGTAGTTGCTGGTTAAGTAGTCTGTTGGGCTAGTAGTTCGAACCCTGGCCTGGTTGCTCG
Organism: Poa pratensis; assembly: GCA_947311845.1. Taxonomy (NCBI): domain Eukaryota; kingdom Viridiplantae; phylum Streptophyta; class Magnoliopsida; order Poales; family Poaceae; genus Poa; species Poa pratensis. Next base: position 10,871,987 of record CAMZMU010000119.1, on the reverse strand, counting down.
TTGAGCAGGTTCACAAATGCTGTCATCTGTGGGCTACTCGTTTTTTTGCTGTTTCTGGGGCGATGCTTAATCGTTCTCGAGTGCTGTAATGCTGATGTAAGACATGATGGTTTTCTTTTCTATATGAAATGGAACCGGGGCGGGGCCCTTTATATCTAAAAAAAAGAATGCCTAACAAGATAAGATGTATAACTGACAAAATTGGCTGATGGGCTTTATGTTGGGGTGTCCGTTTTCTTTCGGCGGAAAAAAATAATGTGGATTCATTTTCACGTGAACACAAGAAGGTGCCTGATTGTGAGTTGAATGAATCTTGGCCTTCTCCTGGTTGAAGCTACTGCCTGTGCGCTTCAGGCTTCAGCCATTCGGCAGCCCGACCTCAACACTCCATGTTGAGGGCTGGCCTCGGGTTACCAAATAAAAACAAAGGTTTTTTGCAAATTGAAAAGAAAAATATAGTGCATGGACGAAACATGACACATCCATGCATTTTGTAAAAGGTCTGCATTTACTACAACTTTTAGAATATACATTAGGACATTATAGCGTAAATTAATCTATTATTTACATATTTTTCCTTTCAGAGATCATTACATTTTACTGCGAAATTTGTGCGTACATATCTTTTACATATTTTATTTAAAATATTATTTCAAAACTAATGGATGTAAGTTCTCACAAAATTACTATTCCCTCAGTTTTTAATTATAAAATGTTTTGGATATTTAAATGCAGACTAAATACTAACTGAAATTAGTGCACGTGCACACTAAACTTTTTTGATACATTGGAATCGAAGAAACCTAAGACCAACTCATTTTATACCATGGTCATATGATTCTTGTATCAGAAAGTTCAAGTTCCAAATGCAAAGGCTTTGTTAAAATATAAGAAATTGATTTGTGAATTTTAATCGATGCAATCAAATTATTTATTGGGGAGCTCCTATTTATAAGGGGATTGTTGGAATAGTATACCTTGTATGAAAGCCATGTGCTCCTCGTGGGGGATGTAAAATGCATGGTTGTTGCATCACAATGTGATACCAAACTTCAATGTTATGATACCCTATTTAAATGTGAGAAGAGATATGAAATATGATCACATTTGCCAAAGAGTCACCCCACACACATGAGCTGAGCGGGGAGTAGAGCTCAGTTGTTGCTAGTGCACCTAATAGATATAAACTTTTTATTCTTAGTTAGTATTGCTTTACAATGATGTTGAAATCCATATGCATTCTAGGATTTGGAAGCATCAGGATCCCTCGCTACGAGTTGACCTTGGCTTGTACAAGATGTAACATCATCATGGCGGTTAGCTAGAGACGGACTATCCCAAGAAGTCACCATTCAGTTGGCAAACCCTACCATCTTAGTAGTCAGACACTTCTGTGCTGCATGGTTGTGCTTAGCAACGAGGCCAGCACCTCTCAAGACTCTACGTTCACAGCTGGCATGCTCTCAACCACCATAGTATTCGGTAGACCATTTTTTCTTTCCTGTCACTTTATTTTGTTTTGGCTGAGGCCTTTTTTTCGTTTTCATCTCTTTCTGAACTCCTTTAAGTTGTATATCACCTTGATCATGACATTCATGAAGACCCTTCTGCTTTTTTTAGATTATATAGTTGATCCTGCTGTTACTCTAAAACCATCGTAGCCTGTTCAATATGGTCAACATCAGATGGGCCTGTTCTGCAGCCCAGAAGAAGTTGACCACCCAACACAGAATGGCCCAACTAGAGTCCAGAACAGCATTCAGCTCCCTGGACTCCTCCGGCGCTGTACCAGGTTCTTCCATGGCCTCTCCCGATCCTTCTGGACGCGACACCGCACCGCCCGTCGGAGACATCTCGAACCTTCGCCTCCTCTATCTTTATACTCCCTCGCTCTCCTCCGCTCCGCACTGCGAAAGGATTTCATCGAGCCCTCGAAGTAGAGTCTCAGCATCACTCACCCACTCTGCGAGGAATCAATCGAGAAACGAACAAGAAGCCATGGCCGAGCTGCTGTTCGCCCCTGCCGTGACCGGCCTCCTCCACCTGCCAGACGTGCTGGAACGCCTCGCCGCAGCGGAAGGCGACCACCGGGACCACGCCCACGCCTACCACCACCACCAGGCCGTTCACGGACACGGGCAGCCCCGCTCCAACGGCGTTGGCGGCGGCGCCCCCGTGGACATCTTGGAGACCCCCGGCGAGTACGCGTTCCTGCTCGACGTCCCGGCCTCTCCAAGTCCGACATCCAGGTACGCACCATCGCTCCCCTCTGTTTCCCCATTTCTTGGAATCGACTTGAGGGGAAATTAGTTCACTGACATGGTGCGGCGTGCTCTGAAACGAGCAGGTGACTCTGGAGGACGACAACGTGCTGGTGATGAAGAGCGCCAACAGCAACGGCGCCAACGGGAACGGGAACGCAAACGGCGGCGCGGGTAAGCGGAAGCGGGAGGAGGAGGACGGTGACTGCAAGTACATCCGGCTGGAGCGCCGCGCGTCGCCACGGTCGTTCGTGCGCAAGTTCCGGCTGCCGGAGGACGCGGACGCGGGCGGCGTCACCGCACGCTGCGAGAACGGCGTGCTCACCGTCACCGTCAAGAAGCTGCTGCCGCCGGAGAAGAAGCCCAAGTCCGTCCAGGTCGCCATCGCGTGATCGGGCCTCCAGCCGCGTACGCGCTTGCTAGGTTGAGCAGTCAGTATCGGCGTCGTCAGTGTAGCAGTAGACCCGGTGTTGTGTTGTGCTCCTCTGTTTGTGATCCGTCTGCATTGGAGACTGTGTGCTAGCTATGGTTGTTTTCGTTATAATGTAGCTGTGGAATAGGACTATGGAAGCTCGGTTGGAGTAAAACTGAATCAGATCGTATCGGTCTCGGTTGGAGTACAATTGTGTAAGATCGGTCGTGGTTTGATATGGATGATCGCCAACCATCCTGATCATCTACTGTTGCATTTACAATGTTATATTTCGACCCACAAGCGTTGCCATCAATTGCGATCTCCGCTTTCTTCAAACACTTATAAGAAATGGCGGTGATATTGTCTCATTTAAACAAGGGTTATTGATGGCAAAACAGCCTGAAAAAACAAAAACAGTGTTTTTTACTTCCCGAGTTCTAGTACTCTCTCCGTTTGATAAAAAATATCAAAAATTATATTTGTGAGATTCAAAAATATCTGATTTTTTGAATATAACCAATGATATATACAATAAACATATACAATGTTAATTTAAAATAGTTAATATTATGGGCCGCGTAAAAATAACAAAATTTTATAAAACTTAGAGATTTAAAATTATCAATAGTTATTTAAAAATATGAATAGTTTTTTTTGAGGCCTCTCTGAGTATACAAGTTGTAATATCTGATCAGACACACAGGAACACACACCACACGCACACCCCACCTATGTGTCTAAACTAGATCTACATCATATATCTCCTAACACGTCCTGAGAGACTTATCCGAAGACCAATACTTCGGTGACCGACGGGCACGTCGATCTCGCCATCTCGCCTGTGGTGCATGACGTTGAGAGGCAGCGAGGTGAGGCACCCTGGAAATATGCTCCCGCTGGGAGTCGATCCTGGGCGGGTAGGTTGGCCACCGCCGAACGCTACCATCGGGCCACAAGCTTTTGTTATTTTTGTATAACTCAAGATACAAGTTATTTCAAGTTCATGTTTTGCACGTAATATAATATTGGTTAAACCCGAATTACTTTTCAGAATTCTTTGGAACTCATGATTATAATTTTTTAAAAATTGGATGGATCACTAGCTTGAGGGCCAAAAATATCCAGTCAAACTGATACACTCGGATCAACCAACTTAGCAACTATGACGCACAAATAGTTCATTGTCGAGTTTGCCACTGTGAGGAACATCATCATTACTCCTCCAACCCAGCAAGGTTACTACTTCCTTCGTTTATGTTGTTTCAGACAGCACCACCTAGGAGATGACCAACAAGAATACTCATCCGGCAGGCCGGAATAGAAGCTGATTACCAAATATTAACGCTACCAAATCATCACTCATCCGCGTAGTTGCTGCCGCGCAACGAAGGGTTGTCAATGGCAAATGTCGCGTTTGTCCGTGACCTTCAAGGTAACACACCTAAGGAGGAAAGGGGCTTGAAAATGATACTATCGTCCAACCCAACCGGGGTGTTTTCGGCATGCCTAAATCAGAGTATTAGTTGCACAATATCCAACATCTTATACCAAATAAACAAGTGAAAAAATGGCAGCGCCAAATATTACTTTGTAGTACGTCAGATTGCTCGTGCATTTCTTGTCGATTGTTTTTCTAAGCAATGCAGTTTACCCAAATCGATTTGGAGATTCATCAACTATCCCAATGGTGTTGCATGTCGTCGCCACCTCTCTCTCTCAAAGTTACAGAGAGGTCCACATAAAGATGAAAATTACAACGCACTCCCTCCTGCAACACAACATCGTCGTTGACCATGGCGCCGTCGGTGGCGCGCCGTCGCTCCTACGCTCCTTGATGCCTTGGATCGGGAGTAGTCCCCGAGCGACCGGGAAGTCGCCGATCGCCGACCCGGAGGGCCTACGCCAGCGGCCGCCGTCGATGAAGAACCGAATCGCCTCAGCTTCTTCCTGGAGTACAAAAGGTGCCAGATCCGCCGTCGACCCACGGAATCCGGCGCGGGGAAGTCGAGCGAAGCCGCTCCGAAGAACCGCCAGCCCGACGAAGGAGGTAGATCGACGCCGGAGCCCCGCAGAGCGCCGCCATCGAGGAGGAGATCCACCACCTGCAAAACCGATCCAACAACGCCTTCTCCACCACGACGCCGCCGGCCGGAAAACCTAAACATACCTACGCTATGTACACGACGCGAATCGGCGTTCTCCCGTCCTCCTGCCGCCGGAGCGGCCGGCGGAGGGCGAGGAAGCCGCCGATTCAGCGCCGGCGAGGTGGTACGCCTGGGTCGCTCACAAATCCCCTCTCTGGTTACTGTAGACGGGAGAGGCCGGTCCAAGGTCCGTTTACCGCGAGCTATTTTAGTCCTGTCTCAACCTAACTTAAATGTACTTGTATCCAGACATGATTTAGTGTATATATACATGCAAATTTAAACTAGGTTGAGAAGTCGTTTTGTGAACGAAACGAGTAATAACTATTATCTAAGAAGACTTTGCCGCAGTAGCCTCGCGAGTTTAATGAAGGATGATCGTTTAAGAAGACTGGCCGCAGTGCTCTCGTTATATCCTACTAAGAGCCTACCCTTCGTGCAAAAGACTAGCCAACGCCGGTCATTTCAGACAGCACCACCTAGGAGATGACCAACAAGAATACTCATCCGGCAGGCCAGAATAGAAGCTGATTACCAAATATTAACGCTACCAAATCATCACTCATCCGCGTAGTTGCTGCCGCGCAACGAAGGGTTGTCAATGGCAAATGTCGCGTTTGTCCGTGACCTTCAACTCTTCAAGGTAACACAGCTAAGGAGGAAAGGGGCTTGAAAATGATACTATCGTCCAACCCAACCGGGTGTTTTCGGCATGCCTAAATCAGAGTATTAGTTGCACAATATCCAACATCTTATACCAAATAAACAAGTGAAAAAATGGCAGCGCCAAATATTACTCTACTTTGTAGTATGTCAGATTGCTCGTGCATTTCTTGTCGATTGTTTTTCTAAGCAATGCAGTTTATCCAGATCGATTTGGAGATTCATCAACTATCCCAATGGTGTTGCATGTCGTCGCCACCTTTCTCTCTCTCATCGTCCTTGTGCTCATCGGCCCGGACAAGTTATAATGCAGAGACATCTCAAAATGAGGACATCCGAATAAAAAAACAATTTGAAACATGTATGAACAAAATGTGTATATTAGAGAGCTACTCATTTGACGGAGACATATGGATGCCCATGTGCTCCCTGGTAGTACTTAAGTGCATGCAAGGGACATGGTTGTTGAGCCACATGGTACCAAAAATCTGATGTAATAGTGGCCCTATTTAAGTGTGACATGTCGTTGGAGGAGGAGTGCGCGACGCCGGAGGAGGATTCCTCTCGCACTGCCATGTCGTCGTCTAGGATGGCGAAAAGGATGGACAAGCGGCGAGTGCAAAGGTACGTGGCGGTGATACTAACGGATCCGTTGATCGGTGCAGGTTCATCGATGCCTAAGCCGAGGTACCGGGTTCCCAAGCTCCCGATCATGGCGCCATCTTCGTTCAAGGATGAGGAGCGAGCGATGGCTGGATCACGGTGGGCCGACGGCGACGTTCTTCACCGCAGGTACGTCGAACGGCGGCGCGATCCGAAACTCGTGGATCAGGAGTTCGAATTTTGAAACGAGGAGGGGAGAAGGTGGGCATCGGCCCGGCCAGAACCCTCTCGCATGAAAGCCCACGGGCTCACGTAATCGGGGAAAAGAAAAATACTACGGTCCAATCCGTGTTGGATAAACCTAGGACGACAGGGTTCGGCCTAAGTCGTTTCCTAGGGTATTTTTGGCGGCGTGTGTCGCCGGAACCACAAGAGCTTGACGGTGCGATCGCCATGGCCTTTCGTGGCGGTGGACGAGGCGGCAGGGGAGACCATGGCCATTGTCGGGGAATACTTTCTGGATTAACCCGCGGCCCAATGCGACTTACTTTACTCGCACGGACAAAGGCCCACTTGGGAGCAAGCCCGGTATTGAACCGCCATAAGGAGAAAGATCTAGAAGACATATCCCGGAGGACGTGAAGACCAAGTAGTCTCCGAGTAGGCCTCTGTGGACGTATTCCTTATGGGGAAGTTTCCTTTGTAACCTAGCGAGCCTCTGTGTATATAAAGAGGACTCGCAGGACTTAGAGAGGGTCAAGCTATCAAGCCCTAAACCCTAGCTCATACGGCGAGTACCAGATCGGATCGCCTCCATTGTAACACCTCGATTATCATATCAATACCAATCTAGGGTAGGCAGGAAGTAGGTCTTTTACCTCACATTGAGGGGGCCGAACCTGGGTAAATCTGTGTTGATCTTTGTTCCTGCGATCCCAAGCTCGGAGATGCTTGACTCGCGTAATCCCACACCTACGAAGTCATCTATGACACCTGACGTGACAAACCCACGACAGTTGGCGCCCACCGTGGGGCCTGCGGTCAAAAGCGTCACGTTCCGCGCAGGATCGAAATCAGGCTTCAAGGACATCGCCATCGGCCAAGTTGAAGACATCAATGGGTCCCCTTCATCGACGACTCAGAGTGGGGACCCGAGGCAGATCGCATCGAGTTTGGATACATTGTTCCCATCGGATCAGTAAAAGTTTTCGTCGGATCCGTCAGTCGCAGATCTATAGATGCGACTCAAGGAAGCGAATCGGTGGAGGAACTGCGGCCGGTCAGGGTCCGCGTGTTGGAGGAGCTACAACAAGCTACGCAAGACTACCCATCCCCGTCCCGTCAAGACCTGTTTGGGGATCTCTACCAAATCAGGAAGGAGACCTCAAGATTGAAGAGATTGAAGCTATCAGGACGGAACTCTGTGAAGAGGCACAAAGACTCGCGGCTGAGCGCAAAAACTCCAAGAAGAAGGTCGACGACTCCGTCGCTGCAGCCAAAGCACCAGGCGGTCCGAACCAAGACGACATCTGAGCGCAAGAAACTCCAAGAAGAAGATTGGCGACTCCGTCGTTGGCAGCAAAAATCAGATCAAGATGGACAGAGGAGAGATGAAATCACAGTTCCACGGCGACCCAGAGAGCAACGTATGCCGCGATAGGGATATTGTCAAAGATAGCACCGGTTGGAGACACACGAGCTGATAAGGAAGCTCGCCATGCGATCGACCTACTGCAAACCGCTGCTTACAACAAGCAAATATGTATGGAGTCACGCCCAATGAGCCGCAAAACGAGGTATCATGGGGAGGAGAAAAGTGCAGCGTCGAAGAAGTGGTCAACCAGCTAGCAGGTTTGCAGGTATCATTGGAAAAAGAAAAGAAGATAGAAGGCGAGTCACGGACGTCCGGAGCGACTCAGCCATCCCAGATTGAAACTGATTCAGATGAAGATTCAGCGCCAGTAAACTCCTATTCATTATTGAAAGGACCAGCATGTTTTGGAGAGGAAATACGGCTCACTCGTTTCCCCCCGAACTTCGACGAGTCGCAGCGAGTCACCACCTATCGCAGTGACCAAGACCCTGCCTTATGGATAGAAGATTACGAGGCAAGCATGACAGGGGCTGATGTACTCAGAAGTACGTGCGAAATATTTCCACTTGGCAATACAGGGAGAAGCTAGGGATTGGCTGTTAAGGCTGCCATCAAAATCAATAAGCACATGGGAAGACTTGAAGGACAAGTTCATCAACAGATTCCAAACAGAAGACATGAAAAACCTTAGACAATGCATTCAAAAAGAGGACGAATCAAGCGGCGACTGGATCAAGAGAATCGCGGAGATCCTTGGCTCCGCCAAAAACTTAACAGTACAAGCTGCAATACAAGCTATGAGAAGAACTGTAGATTTGAGCCGCTGGTGCACAAATTAAGTCGCGCTGAGCACAAGATTGATAGTTTCGACCAGCTTTTGGCAACAGCTGACAAGTACGCAAAGACAGATAAGGGGACAGGCGGCTTATCACAGAACCCAACAGGGAAATTGCAAGTCGCGCAAACTGAACATCGCGCACACCAGATGAAGGAGCAAGGAGTGATAAGGCCTTACTCCCTAATAACTGCAAGGGGATCTTCGACGTGCCTTGCGACTTACATCGCAGGAGAGATGGCAGGCCAGCGGTCACACAAAGGCGCAATGTCATTATTACCGGAGGTGGAAAGAAGGCGACACGCCAGATGCGGCTCGCAGCGGATCAATGCAGCACAAGAATAAATCTAGCTCTCATCAAGGGCCTGACGTTTTACCTAGAAGAAACATAGGACAGTTTCATACAGTGGAAGTACAAACAACGGATGGAAGCCGGAAGAGCGGTCAGATTTCAACGCCAGAAAGGTATCGTCGCTGGACAGAGCAATCGGTTATTTGGAGTCGCGGCGATCACCCCCAGAAGTAAGAGATCCAGGACAGCCAGCTCTTGTGGTCACGCCTGAAGTCGCGGGATACAAGTTAAGTAAGGTCCTAATGGACGGAGGAGGAAGAGTAAACATCCTATATCAAGACACGCTCCGAAGAATGAATATACCCGAGACGAGGCTGCGACCATCCAGGAAAGAAATTCAAGGCATAATCCCAGGAGCTGTTACGCGACCAATCGGAAAGATAACACTTGAAGTTAGCTTTGGAACAGAGCGGAACTTCCGCACAGAGCTCCTAGACTTTGAGGTTGTAGCAGTCAAAAGCTCATATCATGCGATCTTTGGAAGAGAAGCCTATGTCAAATTTACCGCCGCCCCTGCTACGTCTACCTACAGTTAAAGATACCAGGACCAAACGGTGTTATTACAATATATGGAGACAGGCAGAGAGCGTTAGAATGCGAGAACGCAGGCTCAGTACTCGCAGAAGAAGCTTGCATCGCCAACTCCTCACATGGATATCAGTCGCAGATCGGTAATCGCAGCTCAAAACGAGTCGCGTTGGAGGTACCGCGGAAGCGGCCAACAGGATGCAGCCACCGGATGGTAAATACCCACCGAGAAGTCGCGCATCAGCAAGATAATGCCCCAGAGGTCGCTTGATACAAAAAGAAGACAAGAATGGCGCATGTGCATAGACCCAGCCTCGATCAACAACCCCAGCCAAAGGGCTCAGTTATCGTGAGTCCTTACAAAGCAAACTCAACTCAACATAAGTCGCAGCTCAGTGCGGCTAATCGCCTAACAAACTTGCTCTCTGCTTCAACATGAGACATACATCGGAGCTATCATGCTCGACCCGAGTCGCTTTTAGCGACTCAAAATTGAACCAATCAGGTGTTCAACCCACTCCGTTAGGAGTATTAATTCGCAACTAAGTGCGATGAGTATCAAGTATGCATGGCCTGCGGGGAATAGAAAACCCGCATTAAAGGGCCTGCATCATCCTGTAACACCCTGTAAAACATCGAGTGATTATGAAATAAAGCCGGCACCCTTGACATTCAAGGGTTTGTCGTTTCGCCTCAACTATCATTGAGTCGCTGAGTCTTTTGAATTTCATATATCACTGACCCTTGAGGGCTCCTTACGAGCATCGCGAGTACCAATCGCACCTCAAATTTTGCCAAACTAGTGGCAATCCTTAAGCTAGAAGCGTCTTGCATTATGCGGCCAAAGTACTGGGGTGTGGCGTCAATCGAGCTTGATTGCCTATCATGGCCGCTCTCGACCCTGAACACACATGTTCCTAGGAAATACTGAGCCGCGCGAGCGTCTACTTAATGGAATTATCATGAAAAGAACCTGCTTATAGGTCACCAAAATACTGTTTATAATACATGAATGTCTTACAGACTAACGGGCATGTCCCACATTATTTATTTTTCTCTTCCGAGCTACAGGAGTGGGAATTGGCGCGGCTTGTCTCGCGTTGCAGTCGCAGGTGCCTAATAATCAGGGCGCCGCCAGACGAGGCAGAAGGGCCACCAGATACTGTTGCTGGAGTGGCAGCCCGAGATGACTCAGCTCCTGTGGACTTTTCCTTTGCACCTTGCTCCCATCAAGATTGAATTTTCGAGATAAGTGCCCAAGTCTAAGTTATCAACAAATTTTGTGGCATATCCGCGCATCCCTTTCCAGATATCGAAGTACTCGCTTATTGGCAGTTCAGTATCATCCGCGCTCATCGCCAGGCCGTGGCGAGCAACCTTGCCAACATCTATCTCTGGATAATATGCTCGAGCAATGTCAAGACATGCGCGGCTCCGGCGCGAGCAGAGGATCGTTTCCAATCAGAGACATAATGTGGAGCCTTGAGCAGTTTATTTATCCAATACTCGCAAGATGTTGGGCCATCAGTCGCAGGAGAGATTACCGTCATAACTTCCTTGGTAACCTTTAAGAAGCGCTGGCTGAAGTCAGACAGATATACCAGTTGATCCTTCAAGTTGGAGCGGGACACTGGGGCCTCAGGCCCTATGTCAAGAAAGAAAAGGCAAGAAACAAGTCAGAGACTAACGTTGGTTACCCAAAATATGTATGATTAAAGGAATAAAAGACGAACCAGCAAGCTGCAGGATGGCTGATTTGACCATGGAGCCAAAACCCTCAAAGGCTTTGAACAGCGAGTTATATTTTTCATCTCGCGCGGCGAGTTCCTTTGCGTGGTCTCCCTTCAGGCGATCAATCAATTCAGATTTAAGAGTCAGCCCTTCTCGCAAAGATCTAATGACTTCGTCTTTCTCCATGAGTCGCTGCTGCATATCGGCTTCAAGTTCTTTAAATTGCTCTTCACAGGAGTCGAGTTGACCTTTGAGAGATTTTATTTCCTGATCTTGGTCCCTAATGACCTCATTATGCTGCTCCAGGGAGACTGCATCATTTCAGGATGGTCTATGGAAATGCCTTTACCCTTTATTGAGCCAGAAGCATCAAGCAAGGACAGTTCAAGCTGAAAATAAACAGAGCAAAATGCATGGGTAAACTATCCAGGAATTGGGGGCTCGAGATTTGAAGCCAGGAAAAGAATCAACACCCCGTGCGATGACACAAGGTTTTGATCCTTGGGGGCTACGGTATATGTACCTGGCGACTTGAAGAAAATTGCTCAACTAGCCGCGCAGCAGAGCAGCATGCTTATCTCCAGCAGCAATTATGGCATCCGCAATTGACTTGGAACTATTTCCTGGAGCTGGAATTCTATCTTCAGTGGATACCCTACCAACAGCAGGAGTTGCGGATGGAGCTGCGACTGGGTCGGCAGGAGCCGCATCAGCAATACCTTCCTCCAGGGAGGGCCTTGGATGAGTCGCACCATTACTGTTTCCCACGTTTTCATCAGCAGCATCATCCTCGCTCATAGCTGGCTGAGAAGAAGTGGGATGAGAATTAGACTTGGTATCCTCTTCAGACATGGCCCTGCAAAACATTGATGGGTTAATAAGCTGACCTAGCAGAGCCGCAACATTGAAAAGAAGGCGAACCATACCCAGAGGCGACACGGATACTCTTCATCAGGCAACCAGAGGAAGGAGAAGATAAACCTTGCAAATCTGAACCTACAGAGTATGAAAAGAAGTGGTGATCAGCAATTCCTTGCCAAAATACGCAAGCACAAAAGAAAAGGAGAGAGTCGCAAACAATTACCCGAGCTTATTGAGAAGCAATCCTTTGCAACAGCCTCGGAAGAGAAAGTAGCCTTGTTGGGATCAGCAAGTTTTAAAGATTTGGCAGTTCTTGTTTCTACCAGTAGCGCCAAGGCTTTGCGGCGTTTCTCAGGCTGCGGGGTCTTCTGAGCTCTTGCATAAAATACGCTTCGAGGACCTGCGAGGCACCTCAGGAAGTTCCAAGAAAGGTGTATTTGGAGTCGAGGACAGAAGAGCGTCGGCCATTTGTTGCTCCTCTTCAGAAGCACTCCCTCGGCTCGCAATATCGTGCATAACTGTATCTTCGCCAAAGGCTGCGGCTTGCTTTGACGACTCAGCCGGGTTTCTTGGTTCAAGTCGACGTCCTCTGAGGGAAGAACCCAGAAATAGGGATCGATCTGAAAAGGAGCTCAGGTCAGAAATAATTAATTTTGGAGAAGGAATTTTCGAGGAAACAGGTGACAAGTAAACATTACCACAAAAGGCTTGTGCTCAGCCCAGAAGGGAGCAAGCCGACGTTATCATACGAGTCGATATCCTCGTCCGTCACTCGGCGAATGAAATTTATCCATTCCCCTTTGTCCCAATCTTCAGGGCAAGTACGATCGACGTCTTTGCATGACAAGTGAAATCCACCATAAGTCGCGAGCGGCGACTCACAGGCTGAATTCGCCACTTAGTCCAGCAAGATATGAGATCTAATCCAGTGAGACCATGGAGTGTCAGCGCCTCACCTTGTCTAGAAGGGATTCGATAAAGGGCAACGAAGAAGGATCAGTTTAGAAGACAAAGCATCGGTAGCCTCGAAGGGAAGAGGAGACCAAAGAGGAAGAGGAATTTCACCCTCAGGAGAAGTGTTTTTACAATAGAAGAATGTCCTTTGCCAATCCTTGATTTTCTTGGCAAGGTTAGTTTTGGGAAAATACTACCCCTACGGCGTTGGAAGGAAATGGCGCCGCATTGGAGAAAAGGACCATCTGTGGTTTCCCTTTGACTATTGCAATTGAAAAGAGCAAGCCAGAAATCTATTGAAGGCGGGATACCCAGATAATCTTCGCAGAGGACGTGGAAGTTGCTCACTTGCAACATCGAATTAGGGCCAATATCATGGAAGCGGAGACCCAACCGCTGCATCAAGGAGCGGAAGAAGAGAGAGCCGGGGGCTTGAACCCGCGCTCAACATGCTCCGCAAATATCACTACTTCTCCTGGTTGAGGTTGGGAATTACCTCCTCACCGGCCGCCCGCCATTCGCATTGATCTTTTGGCGGAAGAAGGCCCCGTGCAGATAGGGATTCCAGGAAATCTTCGTCGACCCACGAGCCTTCCCAGTTGCACTTGCGGCGAGACATTTTCTCAGATTGATGGAGATCTCCACCGAAGGATTGTGAGTACGAGAAGCGAGATTGGAGGCGGCGGAAAGGAAGCGGATGCGTAATGCAGGACTTGATGCAGAACGCTGGGAAAAACGATGAGCCAAGATAAATAGCCCAGACGCGGAAGACGTTTAGATCTGAAAATCAACCGTCAAGGCAGTTAAGTCGCGTTCTTGAGCCGCCAAGAAGAGTTATAAGCCGCAGATTGGAAATATGAAAATTGGAGTTCAGCTGGGATAATTCACGCGGCTCAGGGGTTTGTTAAGACAAAAGCCTTCACTCGAAATCCAAGCTAAACTTGGGGGCTAATGTCGGGGGAATACTTTCTGGATTAACCCGCGGCCCAGTGCGACTTACTTACTCGCACGGACAAAGGCCCACTTGGGAGCAAGCCCAATATTGAACCGCCATAAGGGAAAGATCTAGAAGACATATCCCGGAGGACGTGAAGACCAAGTAGTCTCCGAGTAGGCCTCTGTGGACGTATTCCTTATGGGGAAGTTTCCTTTTGTAACCTAGCGAGCCTCTGTGTATATAAAGAGGACTCGCAGGACTTAGAGAGGGTCAAGCTATCAAGCCCTAAACCCTAGCTCATACGGCGAGTACCAGATCGGATCGCCTCCATTGTAACACCTCGATTATCATATCAATACCAATCTAGGGTAGGCAGGAAGTAGGTCTTTTACCTCACATTGAGGGGGCCGAACCTGGGTAAATCTGTGTTGATCTTTGTTCCTGCGATCCCAAGCTCGGAGATGCTTGACTCGCGTAATCCACACCTACGAAGTCATCTATGACACCTGACGTGACAAACCCACGACAGCCATGGTGGAGGAGCTCCGCCTAGACGTGGTTCCTTCCGGGATGCTTCAACTATGAGGTCGGTGGCCCGAGCGGCACGGCCGGCATCCCGATAGGCAGAGCTTCGAGGCCTAGACGGGGGGTTTCCGTGGTGGCTTCCATGCCGACTCTGGCTTCGCGCCGAGAGGTCGTCATGGCGGGTACTAAAATGGATAAGGTGATGGGCGGGGCTGCTGGAACTACGGCAATGGCGGCCATGCGCCCCGAGATTATGGCAATGAATAAGACTATGGCAACTACGGGTACGGAGGTGCGGACGCTGGCTATGGCTGTGGTTACGATAACCGTGGTGTGCGTGGCCGCTTCGGCGCGGCTGCGGCTCCCCATGGTGGTCATGGCCAAGGGGTGGGACCGCCGGTACAACCGGCTCCCGTCGCACCCGTGATGCAGCCTGCTCCGGCGCCCCAACAGATGGTGGTGGCTCCGCCCGTGGTCACCGCTCAGCAGAGGGCGGTACAGCAGCCCATCGCGGCAGCACAGCCAGCAAGTGCTGCCCAAGTGGTGGCCGTGGTGGCTTCGGCTACACCCGGGGTTGCGAACACCAGGCCGACAGTTTCAGCTGCACAACTTTCAGCGGCACTTGACACGGCAGCACCGAAGAAGCGGATATGTTATCGGTGTGGAGTTCCAGGACACCGTTCATCGGAATGCAAGGGAGACATATGCAATGTGTGTGAGGTCCAGCACATGGGGAAAGGAGTGTCATTTTTGACGGCTCCGAAGCCGCAAGTGCGGGTATATGGCTATGGGCAGGAAGAACTCATCTTCTTTGAGTATCCTTGCACTGAATCTTACAAGCCAAGGATGGAGAATGTGCGGCTCACTTCTTTGGTGGTGTCAGGTGGGGAGATGTCCATCCCGGATATAGTAGCTCTGTTACAGAGGCTAGTTCCATCGGAGAACTTCACTTGGGAGGTGCAACAGGTGGGGCAGAATATGTACAAGGTTCAGTTTCCAACAAGGCTGAGTGTATTTGGCTTGTTCCATGTGCCTAATAGTCCATGTGGGATCACGGTGGACAGTTGGGCGCAAAAACCACAGCCGATGCGATCTTTTCCGGAAGTCTGGCTAAGGATTTCTGGATCCCTATGCCACACATTGGTGATTTCTTTGCTTTGTGGGCGGTTGGCGATATGTATGGTAAAACGCTGAATATTGACATGGCGTTCACTAGGAGTGCTCAGAATCCGTATTGGTTGTTTGAATCACACCAAGATACCTAGGAAGTTCCGATGTTAATCAAGGGTGGTATTTACGATTTATCCGTGGTGGTGGAGACCGTTGAACCACCGGCTGATCCTGATGTGGTGATGAGAAACGATGACGATGATGATGAGTATGAGGATGATGATAATGGCTTAGGCGATGATTTTGCGGATGCGGTGGCAAAGCTACGTTACAACTCTAATGGGGGACAACGGAAAAGACACCTGAGGCGGCGCCGGAGACAGGAAACGGGGGTGGCTCACAATCTGCACCCCCATAGTCGGCAGCGAAGAGAGGGGTGGTTTTCTCCCCGGCAGTCCGGCGTTCTATCGATTCAGCTAAGGCTGAGTACACTAGGCTGCTCACTGGTGAGAAAATGCAGCGGCAGGAGACCTTGATCTCCGATGTGGCAGGAGCAGCCAACGGACATGGCGAGCACTCGCCTCGCATGTCACGTGAGTCGCTGGCGTCGGCGCCTTTGCATGCTGCTGGCGCCGTGTCGACGCAGGGGTCAATGGCTGTGCTGTCCTCGGCGGCAGCAGGGAGCCCTGGCTCGGCGACGAACACAGGAGGAGGAGGGACGACGTCGCTGCTGTCTTTGGCGACAGGAGGGAGACCCAGCTCGGAGACTTCCACAGGAGGTGGAGGTGGGCGGAGTCTTCCTATCTCTCCCAGTACCCCAGGTGGGGGTGTTGGTTCGAGAGAGGGGGAGACTCTGCAACCGATCGCGCCGGTGTATGTCTCTCCAACGCGCTCCATGGGCGAGGCGGAGAGGGAGGCATACACGCAGCAGGTGGTGGACTTCGACAGCATCCCGGAGGTCGGGGCTTCGGGCCTTCGATCCAGCGGACGCATCCGCGCTCAGCTGAACGCGGACGACACTCAGCTGAACCATGCAATGGCACGGGAACGGCGTGACTCCATACAAGGTACCAATTTGAACCAAACTTTTTCATTACTGTCTTTTTCGGATAAGCAAATAGCGGAGAGAGCGGCGAGCTTGGGGGTTTCTTTAGGTTCCACTTTAGAGCAGCAAATTTATTCCGCTAAGTTGATTAAACAATCGGAGCTAGATAGAACAGTATGTATGTTGCAAAATAATATGAGTCTTCGTGACCAACCAAATTGCTTAATTTTGAATAGAGCAGCGAGTATTTCTGAGGATTTAGACGAAGAGGATTTCTCATTGGCTAATGATGATATGTCGTATTTTAATGTGGTGTCCGAAAAAGTTAAAAAATCCAGAAAGCGGAGAGATTACTCCAGTGTGTCTCGGAGATGGAGTGCTAGAATAAAAATTAGAACAACCAGTAGTGATGTCTAATTTAAGAGGACTTTTCTGGAATAGTGAGGGTTTCGTGACCCCGGGAAGCACTTCTTTGTCAAGGAGACAATCAGGGAGAAAAGATTAGACTTCATAGCTTTGTCGGAAACTGGGAGGTCTAATTTTTCTACACCTTTTTTGACCCACCTAGCAGTCGGTTTTGATTTCAGTTGGTTCTGTCTACCACCTAGAGGGAAGTCGGGGGGCATGCTAATAGGAATAAATATGGATACATTACTGTTAAAAATGTTGATGTAGGAGATTTCTGTGTGAAACTCTTCCGAAAATCAAAAAATGATGGATTCGAATGGGTGCTTGTGTCGGTTTATGGTGCGGCACAAGATGAGCATAAATCACAGTTTTTATCAGAGTTAGTTCGATTATGTGACAATGAACCACTACCGATGATGGTGGGTGGCGATTTTAACATCATTCGAAAACCTGAAGAGAAGAACAATGATAACTATAACCCAAGATGGCCGACTATGTTCAATGCTATCATTCAAAGTCTAGAACTACGAGAAATTGAGCTCTCAGGGAGACAATACACGTGGGCTAGTAGGAGATCTGACCCAAATTTCGAAAAGTTGGACAGAATTTTAGCCACGATAGAGTGGGAGCAGAAATTCCCGTTAGTCACGGTTCAGGCTTTAACAAGAACATGGTCTGATCATACACGTTTGCTAGTCGATTCAGGGGTGCATGCTCATTTAGGCAACAAAGCTCGATTCTCTTTAGAACTCTGATACGTCTCAACGTATCTATAATTTCTTATGTTCCATGCTTGTTTTATACCAATTGCTACATGTTTTATTCACACTTCATGGCATTTTTATGCATTTTCTGGGACTAACCTATTAACAAGATGCCACAGTGCCAGCTCCTGTTTTCTGCTGTTTTGGTTTCAGAAAAGCTGTTCTGCAAATATCCCCGGAATTGGACGAAACAAATTGCCAGATTTCTATTTTTCCGACACGTTCACGAAGTCCGAAGGAGAGACGAAGGGGGGCAGCGAGGCGCCGTCCCCACCCCATGGCGCGGGTGGGCCCCCTGCCACACCGCCATGGGGGAGCGGGCCTCGTGCCTCCTCCGACATCGCCCCTTCGCCTATTTATTCCCCCGAGGCGTAAACCCTAAAATACCGAGCCATATTTCCAGAAAACATCCGCTGCCGCCGCCGCCATCAACCCTAACTTGGGGGGTTTCTGAAGCTCTTCCCGGCACCCTGCCGGAGAGGGGCATCATCACCGGAGGGCTCTACATCACCATGCCTGCCTCCAGAGTGATGTGTGAGTAGTTCATCTTTGGACTATGGGTACATAGCAGTAGCTAGATGGTTGTCTTCTTCTTTTGTGCCATCATGTTTAGATCTTGTGAGCTGCCTATCATGATCAAGATCATCTTATTGTAATGCTACATGTTCTGTTTGCTGGGATCCGATGAGTATTGAATACTATGTCAAGTTGATTATTGATCTATCATATATATGTTGTTTATGATCTTGCATGCTCTCCGTTATTAGTGTAGGCTCTGGCCAAGTTTATGCTTTTAACTCCAAGAGGGAGTATTTATGCTAGATAGTAGGTTCATGCCTCCATTTAATCTGGGACAGTGACAGAAAGTTCTAAGGTTGTGGATGTGCTGTTGCTACTAGGGGTAAAACAGCAATGCTTTGTCTAAGGATATTAGTGTTGTTTACATTATGCACCATACTTAATGCAATTATCTATTGCTTGCAACTTAATACTGGAAGGGGTGCGGATGCTAACCTGAAGGTGGACTATTTAGGCACAGATGCATGCTGGATAGCGGTCTATGTACTTTGTCGTAATGCCCAAGTAAATCTCATAGTGATCATCATGACTTGTATATGCATTGTTGTGCACCTCTCTATTTTGTCAATTGCTCAGCTGTAATTTGTTCACCCAGCATGTTAGTATTTTATTATGGAGAGACACCACTAGTGACCTGTGGACCCCGGTCCATTCTTTTACTTCTGAAATACAACCTACTGCAATCATTATCCTTTTTCTTTCTCTGCAAGCAAACATCATTTTCCACACTATACGCCTAATCCTTTGTTTTCAGCAAGCCGGTGAGATTGACACCCTCACTGTTTCGTTGGGACAAAGTAGTTTGATTGTCTTGTGTGCAGGTTCCACGTTGGCACAGGAATCCCTGGTGTTGCGCCGCACTACACTCCTGCACCAACAACCTTCAGAACATCGCTGACTTCCTACTGGTTCGACTAAACCTTGGTTTCATACTGAGGGAAAACTTGCTGCTGCACTCATCATACCTTCCTCTTGGGGTTCCCAACGAGCGTGTGTCTTTCACGTCATCAAACTCTCCTGGCTTCGGATGAAGGGGTTCTACGATATGGTTGCAGCCGAGTGGGCTGCCCATGTTAAAGGAGATACGCCTATTGAGGTTTGGCAAAACAAAATCAGACACCTGAGACGTTACTTGAGAGGTTGGGCCAGAAACCAAAGCGGTAAATACAAACAAGAAAAAGAGAAATGGCTAAAAATAATCGATGAACTGGATGTGAAAGCTGAAACCATGCCTCTATCGGTGGCTGAACGGGACAAGCTGAAACAAGCAAATGATCGAATGTGTTGTCTCCGACGTGATGAGGAGACTAAATGGGCACAAAGGGCAAAGGTAAAATATATCCAAGAAGGGGGTAATAACACGAAATATTTCCACCTCATAGCCAATGGCAAGCATAGGAAAAAGAAAAAAATTTAGTTAGAGCAAGACGAAGGAACCATCGTAGGGCAAGAAAATCTCAAGGCATACATCTCTGAATATTATAAGCAACTTTTGGGGAATCGACTCCAAACACAATTAAGCTTGATGAACAAATCATACATGATATACTGCAATTATCTCTAGAGGAGAATAGTATTCTTACAGATGATTTCTTAGTGAAAGAAGTGTACGATGCTATCTCTCAAATGGAGTTGAACAAGGCACTGGGACCAGATGGTTTCCCTGGTGAGTTTTACAAGACCTTTTGGGAGGTCATACGGGAAGATTTAATGGCTATGTTCTCGCAACTTCAGCAAGGAAACTTGCCCTTGTTTAAGTTGAACTTCGGGTCATTACCTTGCTTCCGAAAAAAGATAGTGCGGTAAAAAATCAGCAATATAGACCGATATGTCTTCTCAATGTAAGTTTTAAAATTTTCACAAAAGTAGGTACTAATCGTATTATCGAAATTGCGCAAAAGGTGATTCGGCCAACGCAATCGGCGTTTATGCCAGGACGACACATTATGGAGGGGGTGGTCGTTTTGCATGAGACTATTCATGAACTTCATAGGAAGAAATTGGATGGTGTCATCTTTAAAATTGACTTCGAGAAGGCATATGACAAAGTTAAATGGCCTTTCCTCCAACAAGCTTTGCGTATGAAAGGTTTTGCACAGCAATGGTGTGACTGGATTATGCAATTCGTTAAGGGCCGAAGTGTTGGTATAAGGGTGAATGATGACATCGGTCATTATTTCCAAACTAAGAAGGGCCTGAGGCAGGGAGACCCGCTGTCTCCTATGCTTTTTTAGTATTGTAGCAGATATGTTGGCTATTCTTATCGCAAGGGCGAAGGAGGATGGTCAAATAGGAGGTCTTATCCCGAATTTAGTTGAGGGGCTACTATCCATACTACAATATGTGGATGATACAATCCTGTTTATGGAACACGATCTAGCTAAGGCAGCAAACATGAAACTCATACTCTGCATTTTTGAACAATTGTCGGGTCTCAAAATAAATTTTCATAAGAGTGAATTTTTTTGTTTTGGGAAGGCTAAAGAAGAGGAGACATAGTACAAACAAATCTTCGATTGTGAGTCGGGGTCTTGATACGTCTAAAACGTATCTACTTTCCCGAACACTTTTGCTGTTGTTTTGCCTCTAATTTGTATGTTTTGAATACAACTAACACGGACTAATGCTGTTTTCAGCAGAATTGCCATGGTGTCTTGTTTTTGTGCAGAAATCCAACTTTCGGGAAAATCCCCAGAAAATGTCGCAAAGCTCCTATTTTATCAGAAGACCCACGGAGCCAGAAGGGGAAGCGGAGAAGGGCCACGAGGTGCCCTCACCACGTGGCTGCGCGGTGGGGCCCTGGGCCGCGCCACCACATGGTGAGGCCGGCTCGGGTGCCCCCCGGAGCCCCCCTCTGGACTACATATTGCCTCTGACTTAAAACGCGAGGGGGGTCGACCACTTCTTCCAGAAACACCTCCGAACGCCGCCGCCACCGAAAACCCTATTTCGGGGATCAGAAACTCCGTTCTAGCACTCCGCCGGGACGGGAATTGGAGGAGATCATCGCCATCATCATCACCGCCGCCTCTCCATCGACCATCCATGTTTCCCCCATCCATGTGTGAGTAAATCCCTGCTGTAGGCTGAAGGGGATGGTAGGGATTGGATGAGATTGTTCATGTAATAGATATAAGATCATTAGGGCATGGTGCCTAGTATCCGTTGTTAGTACTTTATGACATTGTTGCAACTTGTTATGCTTAATGCTTGTCACTAGGGCCCGAGTGCCATGATTTCAGATCTGAACATGTTATTGTATCATGAAAATAATCATTGTTTTAGATCATATATGCAAGTTGTTTACACACATAATTGTCCGGAACCGAGGCCCCAAAGTGACAATAATAGGGACAACCGGAGGGGATGGCTGTGATGTGAGGATCACATGTGTTCACGGAGTGTTAATGCTTTGCTCCGGTACTTTATTAAAAGGAGTACCTTAATTACCAGTAGTTTCCCTTGAGGCCCCGCTGCAACGGGCTGGTAGGAGAAAAGATGTTGTGCAAATTTCTCATCGCGAGCACGTACGACTATATACGGAACACATGCCTATGGTTACTTAGTACTTGGATGCTTTATCATTATTATCTGCAATGCCTATGTTTTGATTATTATATGAACTATCTTATCCATGCAACGGCCGTTCATCCATCCCTATGTCTACAGTATTTTAATCCTGCTGTTTACCATAATGACTACTGCTGTCTTTACTTTACTGTTGCTATTATTTCACTACTGCTGCTATTATTTCACTACTGCTACTGCTATAAAACTGTTGCTACTGATAATCTGTGTCGAGCAAGTCTATTCGCAGGTGCAGCTGAACTGACAATTCATCTGTTAAGGCTTACAAATATTCTTTGGCTCCCCTGTGTCGAATCAATAAATTTGGGTTTTACTTCCCTCGAAGACTGTTACGATCCCCTATACTTGTGGGTCATCAAGACTATTTTCTGGCGCCGTTGCCGGGAGCATAGCTTTATTTGTAAGTTCACTTGATATTAATATTGCTCGCTGAAATTTATTCATCATGGGTAAAGCTCGTGATGGGAAGGTCCGTGTATTGCCATCCACTACAAGACAAGGTACGACTCTTAGTACCGCCGCTGCTCTTGATTCACCATCTGTGATGAGTCAACTTGTTACACCACCGCAAGCTTCACGTGTTGATGATGCTTCAACTGTGCTTGATGAGAGTATTCCATTAGGTCCTCTTTTAGATGCTGCTATTGCTAAGTCTAAAGAACTTGAAAATGATGAAACACCTAATGAAAATCCTTTTACACCTGTTGGTTCACCTGAGTCTGTAGAACACTCTTGTGATGATCTTGATGAAACTTTAACTGTATTGGGTACTTGTATAGCAAATACAACGTATGCAAGAGAAAAACCTCTGATACACATGTAGAGATATGAACGGAAAAAGAGTTCCTGGTCTTGTCTCTAAGACTGGCCTATCTTGTTGTTCGATGATCGTGTTTTCCTCATCATGGACTTTGTATAAGTCATTCAACTATAGGAGTGGATTATCGGAATGATAATCGCACTGAACCGACCCACCATCTGATCTTGCTATGAGACAAATCGTCAACGATGAAGATAGCAAATGTTCATCTATTTAGTTATCGTTAGCTAGATTCCTATGCTATGAGAATATCTTGTGACCGCTTGATGCATGTAAAATGCATACATGAACTTTGCACTTTATTTACTCATATTCCAATCATATTTGCATCATATAAGGGTTATATCAATGTTTTATCATGATTTTGGAAATATCTAATGATTTCCTATTTTTATGGAATTAACACTGCGCAGGCAGAAAACCCTATTTTTTACCTTTTATGTTTCAGGGACCCAAACGTCGTCATAAAATTCTGAAAAAATACAGAGGTCATTATTTTGGAAGGAAGAAGATGTAGGAGCGAAGAATCAATCAAACGGAGCCCGCAAGGCAAAAAGGGGTGGCCGAGGGCCGCGTGGGGCCGACTCGTTTGGCCCTCGTGGCTCCGTTGCCATCGATCTTTCGTCCACCGACTCCGTCTTGACCTAAAAACGGCTATAAAAAAGGTCCCCCGACGTTCTCTGGAAGGAGCGCCGCAAAAACAAAGAAACACCAAAACGGAAATCAGGAGCTGCAGATTGGAGGGGCAAAACTCCGGCGGGGCGCTGCCGGCGTGGTCTCCATCTTCTCCATCGACTTCTCCGCCATCTCCATGATGAAGAGGGAGTAGTTCACCTCTGGACTATGGGTTTGTGGAAGTAACTTATGTATCTCTCCTCTCTTGAGCTTCACTAATTAGTACCGTATGAGCTGCTGAACATGATTACGGTCACCGTTGTAATACCTATGTGGTGGATCTTTCTATGAGTTAATATATGTTTGAGATTGCAATGTTTGTTTCAGTTATGAATATAGATGCATATTATGTACCCCGTTCTTGTCTACTTGTTTTGATCAAGCATGTTTATGAGAGCGTGTGTGGGGGAACGTGTGCATTAGTTGGAGTAACGGGGGTGGCTAGTGCAGTGAACGTGAGAGAAAGTTCTGCGATCCACTTGTGTATCTCTACCTTACTTTGTTGCGTCAATAGGGATAAACTAAAATACCATGCTACCGGGGATGTGGGCGTGACCATTGCCACTACTCCATGATTAGATCTAGCATGTTCTTATTTTCACTTCATGTCATGATACTTAAATCTATACTCTGAGTTATCTTAATTACCGAGGTGTTATGATTTAGTTCGCATCTTGGTGGAGTATAAGAGAGACTAATAACCAAAAGGTCTCTATGTTAGGACGTGATGCCCATATATCTAAGTAACTTGTTATCAAACCCTGTGTTGCAATCTCATATGTTAACTCTGTGTGTGTTCCATTGTCTGCCACTTTATAAAGAGAGAGTGCATTTGCGAAACCATGAACCCCGGTCCATTTTTAATCATAAGAAACACCTTTCCAACACCATATACCACTTTTCCATTTTTAGCCATCATTAAATCCGAAAATATAAAAATACTTTTCATCTTGCATACATCATTAAAAAACCGAAAAATATCATTTACCATTGCATCCACCACCATTGCATATTTATTTCCTGTTTGCATTGCATAACTATCTTGATATCATTCTTACACCTTGTGCTTGACAACCACAGGTGAGGTTGAGGACCAAAACATCTAACTTTGTTTTGTAGGTAACCAAAAGAAGGATAAGAAGATATATCTTCTGTTCGCACCCATTTTTGGCACATGGACGGTTTGGCCCTAGATGTTCTTGGCTTAGGCGAGATGCACTCGAGGAGACGCCAGGATGCGGAGAAGGAGGCAAGCTATGTCAACCGGCAAGTCGCCAGGCCGTAGGCCACCATGTCCCGGCAATCAAAGTCGCCGCCAATATTGGTCCAGCATCACCCGGAAGCCAGCAATCCCAGGGTCGAGGGCCGGCATTTCCCAAGAGCCGGCATTCTCCCAGGAGCTGGCCAGTGCCGCTATCATCCAGAAGCCAGCATCGCTCCAGAGCCGGCAATGCCCCTAAGAGCTGACGTCAGACCCGACATTCATGTCTAAGGAGCCAACCTAGGTGCCGCCATCGTCCGAAAGCCGGCATGCTCCAGTTGCTGGCCACCCACCATCAGGAACGTGCCTTCCAGAAGCCGGTGTTTATCATAGAGCTGGTCAGAGGCCGGCATTATCCAAAGAACCGGCGTTGCCTTAGGAGCCAGTCTCCAAAACCAGCAATGTCCCCGGACCCGGCATTTGGTCCTACGAGCAGGTCAAAGCACCGCCAAGCCAGCCAAGGCGCCGCCAAGGCGGCCAAGCCGCCGCCATCTCCCAGGAGCCGGCCAATGCGTCGCCAACATCCAGAATCCGGCATTGTTGCCGGTATTTCATGTCTTAGAAGCCGGCGTGCATGCTGCCATGATCCAGTCTACGGCTCAAGCCAGCAACAAGCAGCATACAGAGATCTTTCCAAAATACCATGAAGATGACCTCGGAAGGAAAAGTGCTTAACACAGAAGTTGTGCGTGTCAAGGTGCACAATATTGCTTTTGGAGGTGTCTTCATCCGAGTTAGTATGCGGCTTACAGAGTTACGACAAGAGTTAGGCGGATTCCTGTCACCTGCCATAATTGTACGTAAAGATGAAGACGGACCCGGCAAGTCATTAAGACAGGCTCGGATGGAAAAATGATAGTCACAAGAGTTGTTCGCCTCGTCGAGACGTACAAGTTTGGTCTTTGGGCCATATCCATCCGAGTTTTTATGTGACTTTGGCGGCCACAACAAGAAGCAGGTCAGGAGGTGCTGCGAATCTGGACAGGAGTTCGACTTGAACTAGGACTAGGGTTTTAGGACGGTTTTGATGTAATTTCCTTGTAAAGAAAGTCCTATGCTTGTACGGCAAGTCCAGCCGCCTCATATATATGTGAGAGGTGACGGCCGATTGAATAACACCAATCGAATCTATCAATCTATCATACCTTTGCGTGTTCAATTTATCCTTCACCCTTGTACCTATGCTTCTCGTTCCTTCGTAAGCCGGTCATCATGCCGGCAAGCTGCAAGGCCACGAGGCTCTAGGGGCGATCAGGTCGACCTGGAGCAACCAATCGTCGCCGGCTTCCTCCGACGGGGCTTGTCCCGAGGGGCTGGGACGTCTGGTCTAAAAAGAGCCGGCTGGACTGTCTTGCGTATCGCGCTTCCAGCCGGCCTCCCGCGGTGCGAGTTGCGGAGCATCTCCCCCGGCGCCGCGGGTACACGAGGACGTGTTCGTGTGACGCGTTTCTAACGCAACACACTTTTTGGCGACTCCGCTGGGGACGAAGCAAACGGTCTCCGGCCCGTTCATGCTACGAGGAGCGCATCAAGAGGCGGCGATCTACGAAAACGGTAACATGTATCATCAGTTTAATTACGTAGATGCCGGCATCCCGTATGATAGTTCTGTTGAGCATGCTTTATCGGCTAGCACTAGTCATGGCTACGAGCAGAGGCCGATAGAAGTATGCCTTATGGAAGAAGTTATGAATTGTTATCTTGACAAATTACGGGAAGATTTGAGTTCTCATACATCGGTTGCCCCATATCACAGGCCCGTGAATAACGTGGGTTACTCGACATATCAATATGTGACACCTCACGGGCAAGAGGATGTCTCACGGTTTTATCCATCGGCTGCCGACTCGCAATACGCGGCGTCATCCCTAAACATGCCGGTGGATGGGGGAATCGGCTTTGCTCCTACAAGCTATTTGGCCGGTTACTCTCAGCCGAACAATACTGCGCCCTACATAACCACTGAATCGGCAACTTATGCGACCGGCGATATTCGCAATTCGGCTTACCTTCAGGGTGATGGCCGGATTAGTGGAAATTATGCGGGAGCACATGTGCCGGTTTATAAAACTGTGTCGTATGATACTTCCCCTTCGCAATTGCAAAATTTCGGCAACCATGGCCGAAAGAAACCAAGAGTGCTGGGGGGCAACCCCGACCAGAAGATGAGAACCTAAAGCGGATGATTAGAGCCAATTGCAAAAGAATTGATGGAATCCGCCAAGGGCTAAACGAAAGTGGGCAACCTTGTGACTCTGCTACAGTAATGGCTATATTTAAGCAGGAGTCAGAGGCCAAAAGAGTCGGGGGGCAAGCCGGTAACTTTAATTCGCCAACTCTCAAAGAATTATCAGACGAGCAACGTCAAGGCTATGAAGTTATCAGGAGAAAGGGCAAAGAAGAGTTCCAAAGAAAGAAGCGTGATGAGGAAGACTTGCAGATGTTTTGCGTAACCCTTAAGGAAAATATTCCAACATCTATTCCACCACGTGACAATCATGTTCAGCCCTCGGCGTTACCAATACAAGAAGACGAAGTTCTGCAGATTAGCCAACAAGATAGGGCGGACCCAGCCAATACAATCAAGCCGACAAAAGAAGCCGGATCATGCAATAAAGGCGGCGGGTCCAATCAGCAAAGGAAGACCGAGCCGGATATCACGACTGACTTTGCAGAAGCCGAACTTACCCGTTCCGGCAAGTGCGAGTCGGGCGTTCATGCCGGATCTATCAAGCTAGCAGAGGAGATCTTCGTCAAGGAGGAGCATGGCAAGCAACATGAGCCGACCGTGTTCGACTTTTCTGGATGCAAGGGAGTTTACGTACTACCCGACGAGTTCCGCGCCAAAGATGATGAGCATCAAGAACAGGAGGATATAACCGAACCAAGTTCGGTTAATGATGAAGATCAAGAGCCAGAAAGCAAAGCCGAACAATGTTCGGTTGATCAGGAGCGTTTAAGTGACGCGGCACGGGATCCAGAAGAGGAAAACGAGGCGTTGGAGAATTATTCAAAGATGGAGCGAAGCATTGCTCTTGATGTGCCTGTACCGCATTCTCCAGACGTCTTCAAAGAGGTACGCCTAGCCGACAACTTACTTGTCTTTAGATTTGGTCAAAATCATATTGTTGATGTATCTTCCAACACAATTCTGAATAATGTTGAAAGACCGGTCGAGAGGAGTAATTTGTTTGCTAGGAATAATCTTGTCACTAATCATGCCAGCCAACATATCATATCATACGTAGAGGTTAATAGTGGCAATTTACCGCAATCAAAGTTGTTCCCGTCATGTCGGCTAAGCTTAATATTCATATGGGCAACTTTGCTTGTCTTTGGACTGGCTAACATTTGGTCTCAGATGAGACGTATATTCTGTGATTATTTTGGTTGCAGAAACACTAAGCCAGGTTCAAAGTCCTTCAAAATGGCCGATTCAGAAGAATCGGAAAACGAGGGCGAAAGACGATGCATAGCCGAGTCGGATGACTTTAAGCCGGCACCACTCGGTTGCTTGATTCCGATGCCGGTATCCCAATATCGGCTAAGGGATGATCAGTGTATCATCAGTCCGGGCATAGGTGACAATATTGTCGGTGTATCGCCAACCAATCCAATTATCATAGAAGATCACCATGTCGAGCCGTCAAGCCAAGAGCGAATGCCCAATTCGTTCGAGCAGAATATTGAAGACTGCGATGTGTTTCACGAAGCACAATCGGCCTTTGAAAGACGATTGGAATTTGTTGGAGCACAAGCTGACAGTCAGCCGGCTAGCATTAATCTTGACGGCGATCAAGTGTTGGCTCGGCTACCTAAAGCCGGCTTATCCGAAGACGGACTGGTGCGCATTGGAGATGATGGGATTGATTCGTCAAGCAAAGAAATTATTCAAGCCGACAGTGCTGAAGACGAATGTTCCATCAAAGTTCCAGCAAGGACGCCTAACACTGGGGGGCAACACGAAAATCGAAAGACTGATGCCGGCAAAGATAGAAAGGACAAAGGCAGCGATAAGCACTGGAGGAGGAAATCTAAAGTTACCTTCGCTCAATTATTGGAGAAATATCAGAAGATGAGCGAAGCAAAACGTGCTTGTCGGCCAGTTGAGGAAAAGGCATCAAAGTCATCCCCAGGGCATAAATCCGACAACCAGGATTGGCGAAAGAAGAAGCTCAACACGCCAACTTTGCAAACTTGTTTTGGGCCGCCAATGCGAAAGTCATCCATGCCATCCCATGTCGGCTTATATTCATATCAATCACGGGACAGGTATTATTCACGGGCACACCATCCATCTTATGCTAAATCATCTCGCCAAGTTTATGCAGCTCCAAAAGTATCAACATGGCAACCTTATGTCAAAGACCGGGTCAACCAAGAGTCGGACAGGAGCTCATGGAGGAAGAAGGAGGTGGTCAAGCAAGTGTACATAGTAAAAAGAGATGGCCGCAAAGATGTTGTTTCAGACCCAACTCCAAGTAACCAAAAGCCAGCTGAGTCAAAGTTGGCTACAAAGGGCGAGGAGGTGAAGCGAGTAACTTTCAAGGACCCAGTTGTCGAATCTGAACAAGCCATGCCGGAAGTGCCCAAAGCCAAGAAAGAACTGCCAATGCATGAAATAAAGTCACAGCCGGGTTACTCACTCGGTTTATCATATTGGCAAGAGTGGCAGCTGAAGCGGCTTAGAGCCGAAGAGTTGGAGAAGATGAACATGGCGTGGGTTCCTAAAGGAAGATCTCAAGTCAAAAAGGATGCACCGGCTTCTGTTACAAAGCCGGCAGGAGTAAAGGAGGATAAGAAAGAAGTCGGCAGAAAAAGCCGGCGACCTCCATCTCACTATGGGAGACCTCAGACGGTGTATCGTCCATGTTCTTCAACCGTACCATCAAAGCCGGCAACTCGGAATATATCCCCAGCCGAAACGTCTGATCTATTTCGGCTATTCACACTTTGGTGGACGGGTTCTCCTGGTCCTTTATGATGAGGATGTATGGCCGATATTTTGCATATATCGCCCTGAGAATGCATTATGTTGGTAAAGCCGACATATGGCTGATGGCGTTCTTCACGGTTTATCCATGAAAGCCGATGCTCACTTTGCCAATACTTGTAAGGGCGACTTGATTATTAAGTCGGCCACTAACGAAGGATCTAGTGCCAGCCAGACGGACAATTGGCAGAAGTATGTTTTTCTTATATGCAGGATCCAAGTTAGAAGACCAGGCGGGATACACCACGGAATGCACACATGAGAGATTATACCCAGGTGATAACCACCATGAACATATG
Source organism: Poa pratensis (assembly GCA_947311845.1). Taxonomy (NCBI): domain Eukaryota; kingdom Viridiplantae; phylum Streptophyta; class Magnoliopsida; order Poales; family Poaceae; genus Poa; species Poa pratensis. The sequence continues at coordinate 10,842,042 of CAMZMU010000119.1, read as the reverse complement.
GCCGATAAAAATTATCGTGCTCAGCATGCACAGCCGATGGAGTGTTAACATCGTGCTTACAACAAGACCCTGGGCAAATATTTTCTGGCACGCAAGCTCTGCCAGAAAACAGGGGGGCATATGTTCGCACCCATTTTTGGCACATGGACGGTTTGGCCCTAGATGTTCTTGGCTTAGGCGAGATGCACTCGAGGAGACGCCAGGATGCGGAGAAGGAGGCAAGCTATGTCAACCGGCAAGTCGCCAGGCTGTAGGCCACCATGTCCCGGCAATCAAAGTCGCCGCCAATATTGGTCCAGCATCACCCGGAAGCCAGCAATCCCAGGGTCGAGGGCCGGCATTTCCCAAGAGCCGGCATTCTCCCAGGAGCTGGTCAGTGCCGCCATCATCCAGAAGCCAGCATCGTTCCAGAGCCGGCAATGCCCCTAAGAGCTGACGTCAGACCCGACATTCATGTCTAAGGAGCCAACCTAGGTGCCGCCATCGTCCGAAAGCCGGCATGCTCCAGTTGCTGGCCACCCACCATCAGGAACGTGCCTTCCAGAAGCCGGTGTTTATCATAGAGCTGGTCAGAGGCCGGCATTATCCAAAGAACCGGCGTTGCCTTAGGAGCCAGTCTCCAAAACCAGCAATGTCCCCGGACCCGGCATTTGGTCCTACGAGCAGGTCAAAGCACCGCCAAGCCAGCCAAGGCGCGCCAAGGCGGCCAAGCCGCCGCCATCTCCCAGGAGCCGGCCAATGCGTCGCCAACATCCAGAATCCGGCATTGTTGCCGGTATTTCATGTCTTAGAAGCCGGCGTGCATGCTGCCATGATCCAGTCTACGGCTCAAGCCAGCAACAAGCAGCATACAGAGATCTTTCCAAAATACCATGAAGATGACCTCGGAAGGAAAAGTGCTTAACACAAAAGTTGTGCGTGTCAAGGTGCACAATATTGCTTTTGGAGGTGTCTTCATCCGAGTTAGTATGCGGCTTACAGAGTTACGACAAGAGTTAGGCGGATTCCTGTCACCTGCCATAATTGTACGTGAAGATGAAGACGGACCCGGCAAGTCATTAAGACAGGCTCGGATGGAAAAATGATAGTCACAAGAATTGTTCGCCTCGTCGAGACGTACAAGTTTGGTCTTTGGGCCATATCCATCCGAGTTTTTATGTGACTTTGGCGGCCACAACAAGAAGCAGGTCAGGAGGTGCTGCGAATCTGGACAGGAGTTCGACTTGAACTAGGACTAGGGTTTTAGGACGGTTTTGATGTAATTTCCTTGTAAAGAAAGTCCTATGCTTGTACGGCAAGTCCAGCCGCCTCATATATATGTGAGAGGTGACAGCCGATTGAATAACACCAATCGAATCTATCAATCTATCATACCTTTGCGTGTTCAATTTATCCTTCACCCTTGTACCTATGCTTCTCGTTCCTTCGTAAGCCGGTCATCATGCCGGCAAGCTGCAAGGCCACGAGGCTCTAGGGGCGATCAGGTCGACCTGGAGCAACCAATCGTCGCCGGCTTCCTCCGACGGGGCTTGTCCCGAGGGGCTGGGACGTCTGGTCTAAAAAGAGCCGGCTGGACTGTCTTGCGTATCGCGCTTCCAGCCGGCCTCCCGCGGTGCGAGTTGCGGAGCATCTCCCCCGGTGCCGCGGGTACACGAGGACGTGTTCGTGTGACGCGTTTCTAACGCAACATCTTCACTACTGATTTCCTGAGAGTTCGATATTAAACCCTCGAGTCACCCTCGTGGGGAAAACACGTCTTCCACTTACTACACACTCTGCACTTGGAGTCTCAACCTAACCCATTTACTTTTGACGCAGGTAACTACGCACCGGAGATCAAGACTGTTTTCTGGCACCGTAGATCAACCTCTTCAAGGGCCATCAAGACTGTTTTCTGGCGCCGTTGCCGGGGAGATAGAAGCAACACCGCAATATATTCCCTCGTCAACTTAGCGCTCAGTAAAGTGTTTTCTGGCGTCGTTGCCGGGGAATCATAGCTGAGAGATTTATCCAAGGGTGTGCATCATCGCATTCATCTCACAACGAAGTCAACTTCACCAACTTGTGCTAACACCTAAGATTGGGGAGGTTGCACCTATGTGAGCACCATCTTATCCATCTTTACTTACAAAGCAATTTATTTGTTTTGTTAGTGTCATTGCATATCATATTCTGCTTGCATATTTATTTTCAGTTTTGCATAAAAAATAAAAAAAACACATAAAAACTTGCTATCATGGTTCTTGGAAACAAACAAGGAGGGAGTTCTCTAGGGAATTCGGTTTCTAGTTTAAAAAATATAATGGAGAAACATTAAAAGATGCTTGGGTAAGAATTAATAGGATGCACTATGAAGATCCTGCACCTTGTGAAGATGAAAAGCTAAATCTCTATTTCTATTATGGAATAGACCCTTGGTATTAAAATGCTTTAGATGGGGCTACAGGTGGAAGTTTTGTCTTGTCAACACCACCTTGTGCAGCCATGACACTTGGAAGAATTTTTGGTAGCTTTGTGGGTAGTAAGAAAAAGTTGGAGGACACCACAATAGCACTTGCTTTATCAAAGGATAAATTTGAAACTAAGTTAGAAAAGCTACCTAGTAAGGAAGATTTTGAACAACTAGTTTCTTATTCTGAAAACATTATTCCAAAAATAAACAATGAGTTGGTTAATGTTATGCATAAGTTAAGAATATGTGAGAAAGAATTTCTTGAGAAAGATGTTTACTTGAACAATATTGAGGAAAGGTTGGTTCGAGTTAGTGATTCATTGAAGAAAGATTCATCATCTAAACATATGAAAGAAGTTCCTACTAAGCAACAAGTTTGGGTGAAAAAGGAAAAGAAAGTTGAGGAAGTTAAAATGCTTAGTGAAGTCAAGGATCCTTTGCTTGACTTAGAAAATTTTAGCTTCCATGAATTAATATCTATCTTACAAAAATTTGCAAGTGATCCTTCCATCAACACTAATCAAGCTGGCTTTGGTTCTTATATTGCTAATCATGTCTTGAAAGAAAAGATTGCTAGGTACAACCAAGAGGCTATGATACCACCTAAGCTCGGGGATATGCGGATTCCTAAGGTACTAGTAACTATTGGAAAAGAGACACACCATGCTATACTTGATCTAGGATCTAGTGTCTCTGTTTTATCTAAAGAACTATATGAAGTGCTTGAATTGAAAAATCTTGAAAAATGCTCTATTGAACTTGCACTTCCTGATGACTCTATTAAACATGCTTTAGGAAAAGTAAGTGATGTTATGGTGGAGTTACATATGAATTTGGTGCCTGTGGATTTTCTAATCATGGATATGGGGAATAAAACCTCTAGTCCTATTATTCTTGGAAGACCTTTTCTTCGTACCACAGGTGCCATCATTGATTCAAAAGAAGGGAATGTGAAGTTTCAGTTCCCACACAAGAAGTGCATGGAACACTTCCCAAGGAAGAGGGAACCACCAAAGTTCAAGCTCCCTCATGAGATTCGTCCACAATAAACAACAAGTAAGAAGCCTAGCTATATGGCTATAAAGAAAGCGCTTTGCGGGAGGCAACCCGGTTATTTTTTTTGGGTGATTTTCTTTGTGTCCTCTTGCTGTACCAAGAGACTTTGTTTATAGTTTAGGTTCTGGAATTTTCAATAAAGTGCCAAGTTTTACCCTTTTTGGTTTGAAAAAGATGCTTATAGCGTTCGGAGATTTTATTCCTGCACGAATCAGTGCACGGTATGATTTTTAATTCTTATTCTGTAACTCCGAATGAGCTCATATTTGAACTGTAGTTGAAACATTTCATCCTCTGTATGCATGAATTTTTTGGAATGTTTCGAGAAATTTTGGTAGGGTAGAAAAATACGTTTTGCTGCTGCTGTTTTTCTGAACAAATTATGTCCCATTTTGTTTGATGCATGCTTTGAGCTTTTAAGTTGAATCATTTTGATCCAATTGAGTTTATGAGTAGGCATACAACATTATACACTTTCTGTACATCTCATATGAATTTTTCTTCAAAAATTATATGCAGCAAGAAACATATTTGTCTATCACTATTAATGCACCCCACAGAAAAGAAATGAGAGAAACGGTGTTTTGAAGTTTTTTTCACATGGATTGGAGGAGATGCACCAAGAGCTATCCAAGGATGGTGAAGACCATAAGCTTGGGGATGTGAAGACAACCCCACTGGACCTACACACTCTCGGTTTGCACACGTCCAACTTCTGTTTTTCGATCGAAACACTTTATCGCATAAACTTGGAGCGTCTTTTTGTTTGTTTTGGTTTGATTTTTTGAGAGACCATCACAGTATCATTTATATATGGGAGAGCTACTGGAAATATGGGTTGAAATATGTTGGATGCTTTTATAAGATTGGGAAAAGGGATGTTTGAGTTGATTTTTAATGATACATATAGTTGTATGATTCATGAGCTTGTTTATGAGTAATAGTTTGCAAATCCTTTTTGAAGAGCAATCACGTATTCATGTTTTGGTGCTGATTGTTATTTTACTTGGTTTAAAATGGATTAGTTAGTTCTATGGACAATCATGCATGCATCTAGATGGTCAACTTTCTCCCTTTTGCTAGCCCAAAAACTCCAACAAGTCAAAACTTGTTTCCAACACCTTCAACCAAAGTTATTCCAGTGAGTCCACCATATCTACCTATTGGCTTTATGCTATTCCGAGTATGTTTAACATGTTGTTTGTGTTATCTTACCTATGAATGAAAATGTTTTTGTTATTGATTGCCATAGAAAAAATTTGGTTATATAGCTCTCACGAACTTGATGCACAATGTACTTTATTGCATTAATAAAACATGACCCATTGTGATTAAGATTATGATGTTAGTGGCTTGATAAATGTCTTGGGTTGGAAGTTAGCTCATATGTGCTGTCACATGGCAAGCTTTCAACATGCTCCTCATTTCATCTAGTTGATATCATGTGCTTTTGTCTATGGATGCTTATCATGTTGAAATAAATGTGGAGATCGAGTAAGTTTAAATGAGTTTGTGTAAATGGTTAGAGAGACGTCTGGGCCGCTAATCTAAGCCATGCATCATTCATGGTGGAAATTTACTTACATACTATGGTGAACCTTCTGTGATACACCTTGCAATAAAAAACTATTCCAATGGTAAATAAAAAGGGTGTTGAGATAGTTCATTTTGTTTGTTTGTCTTGTCATTTTGATATGGGCTTGTTCCATATCTTGGGACAAGAGGTACCCCAGTTGACGCTCTTGATGATACTATTATGCTTAGAAAGATATTTAATTGAACTTGCTTTGTTTCCCAAGTTGAGTAACACATGGTGTAAGTACTTGTATTCAAGGGGCATGAGACATTCAACCTATACTTTGTCAAGCACACTACTCATATTTGCTTTCACTTTAAACCTTAATCATTCAAGATGCTATGATAGGGGCAATGAGAGCTTGACACCAATGAATACCATATTGCCATCATTAACTTAAGTAGAAGAGTTTGGAAGTTGGATGCTCACATATACATCTTTCCAAAGTGTACACCTTTCATATTCAGATTTTCATCTACATTCTATGGACCACATGTATGCAAAAGTAAGAATGTCCATATTACTATTTTCACATGTATGCAAAAGTTTTATAACCTTCATACTCAAGGACGACCATGGGTTAAGCTTGGGGATGTTGATGCATGTAAAATGTATACATGAACTTTGCACTTTATTTACTCATATTCCAATCAGATTTGCATCATATAAGGGTTATATCAATGTTTTATCATGATTTTGGAAATATCTTAATGATTTCCTATTTTTATGGAATTAACCCTGTGCAGGCAGAAAACCCTATTTTTTACCTTTTATGTTTCAGGGACCCAAACGTTGTCATAAAATTCTGGAAAAAATACAGAGGACATTATTTTGGAAGGAAGAAGACGTAGGAGCGAAGGAATAAAGCAAACGGAGCCTGCAAGGCAAAAAGGGGGTGGCCCACGCGGCCAGGTACTGTGGCCGCGTGGGGCCCACTCGTTTGGCCCTCGTGGCTCCGTTGTCATCGATCTTTCGTCCACCGACTCCGTCTTGACCTAAAAAAGCCTATAAAAAGATCCCCCGACGTTCTCTGGAAGGAGCGCCGCAAAAACACAGAAACACCGAAATGGAGATCAGGAGCTGCAGATTGGAGAGGGAAAACTCCGGCGGGGCGCTGCCGGCGTGGTCTCCATTTTCTCCATCGACTTCTCCGCCGTCTCCATGATGAAGAGGGAGTAGTCCACCTCTGGACTATGGGTTTGTGGAAGTAACTTATGTATCTCTCATCTCTTGAGCTTCACTAATTAGTACCGTATGAGCTGCTGAACATGATTACGATCACCGATGTAATACCTATGTGGTGGATCTTTCTATGAGTTAATATATGTTTGAGATTGCAATGTTTGTTTCAGTTATGAATATAGATGCATATTATGTACCCCGTTCTTGTCTACTTGTTTTGATCAAGCATGTTTATGAGAGCGTGTGTGGGGGAACGTGTGCATTAGTTGGAGTAACGGGGGGTGGCTAGTGCAGTGAACGTGAGAGAAAGTTCTGTGATCCACTTGGGTATCTCTACCTTACTTTGTTGCCTCACTAGGGCTAAACTAAAATACCATGCTACCGGGGATGTGGGCGTGACCATTGCCACTACTCCATGACTAGATCTAGCATGTTCTTATTTTCACTTCATGTCATGATACTTAAAGCTATACTCTGAGTTATCTTAATTACCGAGGTGTTATGATTTAGTTTGCATCTTGGTGGAGTATAAGAGAGACTAATAACCAAAAGGTCTCTATGTTAGGACGTGATGCCCATATATCTAAGTAACTTGTTATCAAACCCTGTGTTGCAATCTCATATGTTAACTCTGTGTGTGTTCCATTGTCTGCCACTTTATAAAGAGAGAGTGCATTTGTGAAATCATGAACCCCGGTCCATTTTTAATCATAAGAAACACCTTTCCAACACCATATACCACTTTTCCATTTCCAGCCATCATTAAATCCGAAAATATAAAAATACTTTTCATCTTGCATACATCATTAAAAAACCCAAAAATATCATTTACCATTGCATCCACCACCATTGCATATTTATTTCCTGTTTACATTGCATAACTATCTTGATATCATTCTTACACCTTGTGCTTGACAACCACAGGTGAGGTTGAGGACCAAAACATTTAACTTTGTTTTGTAGGTAACCAAAAGAAGGATAAGAAGATATATCTTCACTACTGATTCCCTGAGAGTTCGATATTAAACCCTCGAGTCACCCTCGTGGGGAAAACACGTCTTCCACTTACTACACACTCTGCACTTGGAGTCTCAACCTAACCCATTTACTTTTGACACAGGTAACTACGCACCGGAGATCAAGACTGTTTTCTCGCGCCGTAGATCAACCTCTTCAAGGGCCATCAAGACTGTTTTCTGGCGCCATTGCCAGGGAGATAGAAGCAACACCGCAATATATTCCCTCGTCAACTTAGCGCTCAGCACCGCTTATTCGACACTCGAGTTTTGATTTCCACCAAACATCTTGCAGTAACATGGGACTATGATAGATGGCTTTTGGGCTTGAACTAGGATAATGTATTGGAACAGAGATCGTTCAAGAATGGCACTTTCTCCTCCAGGCGATGGAGAGATACATCCTCTAGGCCATCTCAAGTATTTATGTTGTCACCCAATCGTCTGGCCAGACACAAGCGTGATTTATCACGGGACAACATATATACGGAATGAGAAAAGAGAAAGATATTGGTACGAGAATTATATGTGTTATGATCAAAGGGTTTGATCACATTAGAGCACATTGTCTCAATCTCGAAATATCATTGGTATCATGTACGTAAGGTGATTAAGCGTAATGAGTAACGCACAGGTTCTGTCATTCATTCACAACACAAGGGTGCCAATACGAATGCCTAACCCACTGCTGGTTATTGTTCGGTAAGCTCTCGAACAATACTTTGTGTTTGCTGAACCTTTCGGGTCACACACTTAAGCTGTAGGTCAATCTTTGATTGAGAGTAAAGATGTAGTTTTAGTCGGAATGAGATTGTGTCAGAGTAGCTCCGATGTCACTGGGACTTATTCCGGTGAATTATAAGTTAGAGAGAATGAGGACATCTAATGTCCCGGGATGATAGATTGTTTTCTATCATCAGCAGATTTAATCCGAGTGCTTATAAAGAAGGAAATATTGTTCCGATGGTTTTGTCGGCGGATACTAGGTATCCCGGTTCATATAAATATGAGTTATATGATAAGTAATTAATTCCAGGAATTTTCTGTAAAAGGAAATATTCATTTACGAATTAATTAGACAAAACAATTAATTATTTATTTAATTAATTATATTGGAAAATATAAATAAAGGATTTTATTTGGAGCCCAATAAAAAGGGGCTGCCAAGTGGGCCCATGGGGCCCACAAGGCAGCCGCACCCCACATGGTATGTGGGGGAGGGCCGAGTCCGAGTTGGGGGGACTCCCTTCCCGGCGGCTAGGGCGGCGGCCAGGGCGGGCCCCACATGGCAGGAGACGGGTGGGAGGGGAGTCCCCTCCAACCCGAGTTGGAGTGGGGGAGGAGACCCTCCCCCCTTCCTTGTTGGGAAAGGCAAGTTTGGGAGGGAGGAGTCCTACTCCTCCTCCCAATCCGAGTTGGGGAAGGGGAGGGACTCCTCCCTCCCTTCCTTGGTTGGCTGGCCCAAAGGGGAAGGGCTTGGCCCCTTCCCCAAGTCCCTCCACCCCTTGGCCTCCTTTATAAGCAACCCCAAGCCCCTAGGGTTTGACAAGACAAAAAATACACAAGTTTTCCTCCGTGCAAGTTCTCTCTCTTGTAGATCTCATGTGTTGAGAATTAGACGTCTCTAATCTTCTCATATAGATCTAATCTAGTTGATTAGATTTACCACCTAAACTACGCCGCAAGGGTGTCTCTCTTCACCACGTTCTAGTAGCTAGGCGGTGAACACACGGGGTGGGTTGACACGGTGTACGTGTAGATACCGCTAAAGCGGAATTCGCGCCAGCAGTTCCTCGGACGACGGAACAACTTCATCAACGTCTACATCTACGTCGATGTACGGCAACAATCTCACCTCCCGGCGTGGACGTGAGATTCTTCATCAGGCTACACCGACATCTACTTCGACAAACACAACATCTTCCGCAAGCGTGTTTGTAAGTATCTTGATCATCGCATTATGGGGTGCAGCATATCTTCATAGAATAGATCTTGGCGGTACGGTTACAGATAAATTTTAAAGTTTTCCCCGCAACCCAATAGTGGTATCAGAGCCGATCTATGCGTTGGTATGATTTGATCTAGAGCACTGCTTGGTGTGACCATTGCATGGTTCTTGCATTAAGTTTATTTTAGTTGCTTCCCAATAAGTTGTACATCATATTCCATGGCAGTATTGGAAAGATCTTTACGAACTTCTGGCTATCCGCGAACCTTCTGGCTGCTCCTAGTATGCTTGTTGGCGCCAACGATGTGCTTCAGTAGCTTCGGGTCTATACCCTTAGTTGTGGACATTGATGTATATACGGAATGGGCCTGAGTGTTGGATGCCTCATGGGGGTCACGGGGTTCTGCAATGTTTTCGTAATGTTGGGATCTCAATCACCCCGCAATGTTAATCTAGCAACTAGCCTAAACGTGCTTCAATACATATGTAGTGACGGTAACTCCGTAGAGCCTACAAAGCCACGTAAAACATGCAAACAAGCGTTAGATACGGCTAACTTGGTTTTGCAGGATTGTGTGTATGTGTTTTGTTATAGCTATTTTGTTACGGTGTTTTAACATGATGGTGGAGCCAAAACAATTGATCGAGTTCGTCATCGACAATCAAGCAAAGAAGAGTTCGTCGCGGAGACCGGGAGGAGACGCCGGCGATGGAGCCAGTGACGTGTACTTGGCGAGTTTTCGGATATGGTAATTTTCCTTCGGGAATTTTGCCGTGACCGGGAACGATGAAGATGGTGATCCTCAAGGACGAGCACCAAGGACTCCCGAAGAATAACAAAGGCTATACCAAAGTACATGAATTATTATTAATTGCCTGTGAAGTTTATCCTTTGTTGTTTGCACTTTGCGCAGTCGTCATTTATTAGGCTGAATCCTCAATTAAATCAAGGAGATCGTGTTCTTACCAACCGTGGTACCAACAAACAGGATGCTTGTTATCGTGCGACCTGTATCCAGGAGTAATGTGTACCAAGGGTTTGAGAGGCGGGCGCGAACCGTTCCAGCAGCCAGTGTCGGTTGGTTGTCTTGACGTCCAGGCATACACAAATATCAGTTCAAAACACACTCGTCGAAAGACGAACAGGAGTTGTAGCTACTACAATTAGCATAGTTCTTAGCGGTTGGCCGACGAACATGACATGTATCCATGCTTGCTTCGTAGGGCAATCAGGGTCCTGAATCACTTAGTGCCAATCAAGAGGATTATTGGACTTAGTGGGAGCATATCTTAGATTCATGTTTGATTGAATTAAAGTAGTGCATTAAAATTAGTAATAAACTAGAAGTCTAAAATAACTTGTTTTGTTGTGGAAATGGACCACTTTGAAAAGTTCCATTTCAATCAGATGTTGAGTCGTACACCATTAGCTGCAAATGGAAACAACTTTGGAGAATGGTTTCACCACATGGTTGGCGCTCTCAAGAGCGCAGGAAAAGTTGATGTTCTGACTCCCATGGATTCACATGATGAAAATCATGGTGGACCTCACATGTTCTGTGATGAGTGCATTGTCAAGGAGCGCATGCAAGCTTGTATTGAACCACAGCTGGGCGGTCTTTTCGAAGACATACGTCCCTTCCGGTTGATGGAAGTATTGAAAGCACGGTTCATACATGAAGTACGCGCTGAGCGTTACAATCTAAGAAGGGAGCTGATAAACATTCATCTTGAGTTGGTTGAACCCATTCAAATGTTTGAAATCAGTGTTACCAAATTAGAGGAAAAACTTAGACGAATTGGATTTCCAGTTGGTCATGAGTTTCTATGTGACATTGTGCTAGCGGAACTACCACATGCATATCATGCCTTCGTGGCGATGTACAATCGCATGGCGGATGAGTGGCCGGTTCAGATGCTGTTCGCCTTACTCAAGGAAGCATAAGCTGATATTCAGAATGGGGATCTTAACTGGACCAAGACAGGTATAAGAGTTATACATATTGACATAATTTCAGCAATTATGATCATTGGTATTGGATACTAATGAATGCTCAAACTTGCACCAGTGGCAGGTACTTTGGGAGGAGCTAATGCTGGAAAGAAGAGGAAATTCTGGGAAGACGTAGAAGCTACGATTGTTATGTAGCTTTACATCCTAGAAGAAGCATAGTGGAAGATCGCATTGTATGCAAGAATGACCACTATGTCTTCAATCCAAGTCAATGAAGAAGATTTACACTAGGACTTTAAATAAGAGTTATTTTCAGTTCGATCATTATGTAATGAATATTTTAGATTCTGGAACAAGTCATTGTTCGAATTATAAAGTATGTGTGGGAATTCCAAGTGTTGGGGATATGCCTCCTAAGGGTATCACCAGCATGGATCAATCCGGCTAGTCCAGGGTGGCCCGCAGTGGTGGTGAAGGCTTTGCCTACCGGGCGGCCCAGATAGCTGACGACCAAGGAAGGCGGATGCCGGCAAGGAGGAGGCCCAAGACTGAAGCCCATGAAGCCACCAAGACCAAGACGGAAGGCGGCATACTTGCCGGCTAGGTTTAGGACTCCGTATACTTGCTGGATACGTAATCACCTTGTAACCCTAGGTCCAGCCGCCTATATAAGCTGGACCTCGGGACGCCTTTAGGGAACTCATACGATTCAACATAACCAACTCATTGTAACCTGTTCACGGCGATATTGCCTTATAGTGAGTTATAGCAGCACGTAGGGCACCGCCACCGCCGTGGTGCCTGAAGCTGGGTAAACCGCCGTGTACAATCCCGACCTTGACGACGTCCACCTTCTTGCCCTACGTTCACCCTCGGCTAGCAGGACCCCGTCTCCTATCCAAGATGCCGATACGACGACAGTTGGCGCCCACCGTGGGGCCTAAGGCGTCAGGCGTCACGTTCCAGGCGGGAACTCTTGGCGGCATCGGCGAAACAATCGCCGTCGGCCGCGCTGTTCGCTACGGCGACAACCACTACATCAGCTGCGACGAGTCCTACATCCCCGCAGACGACTACATTGTCGGATGCGGAGTTGTGCCGTTTGGCGGCGTCGATGTGTTCATCGGCTACACTTCTGAGGCGTATGGGTTGCCGCGAATTTATTCGCCATCCCACCCCCCTACAATCAAGACGGATCTGAGTTTGCCTCCTCTGAGGAGTCCGCAGATTCAGATCTACACTTTGTCGGCATGACGGGACTGGGATCAGACTCCCAGCCCAACAGTCAAGATCCCGAATCTATTCTTCCTGCACTCCAGGATGATGCGATGTCGGATGCCGGATCCAGATCTACCGTTCACGTCAACGTAGATTCTGATTCCGAAGAAGATTCTGCCAGCATGTTTGAGCAACGGGTCAAGAAGTGTTTGTTACACCTGATCCTCCGCCATCTGAGGCGGCTACGGGCTCTTCCGTCAACATGCAGCAGGTTTTTGTGGCGGATGTCACCGGTGCAGCTCAGAGAAGGCGGCAACTGACGCCGCCAACCTGGGGACCCCGGCAACCGATCCACAGTTTCCAGAGCCTCCTGGGGCTCCAAAGAAGAAAATTCTGGAGAAGGGCGAGCCCAGCAAGATAGGAAGCATGGCGGCTCTGGCGGAAGTTCTTCACACGCCGGTAAACGACAAAACCAATCCGGCTGATTTGGAGAAACTTCGGAACACCTTGGTGGAGCAAACTGAGTACCTCAAAAGCAAGCAAGCAGAGGTCCAGAGCCTCCTCGACGAAGCCAAGGAGGAAAACGCCAAGATAACGCCAAGTGCGACCCCAAGCGCAATCTTTTCACCACCACCCCATTGCCCAAGCCGGCAGGACAAGTGGCGGAGAAGAAGGTAGGAAAGGCAGGGATCATGACACCTTCAAATCCCCTGCCCAAAAGCTTGGTTTCGAGTGGGCTACAGCGCCGCAGCGTAAGGACAAGAACGGGGACGTCATCCTCGCAACCCTGTCCTCAACACTGCAGCCGCCTTGGACATCCTCAACAATGATGACTATGACAAGGACGAGAAGATCTACTACGCATCGATCCTTGCTCACAAAGCTCTAGAGCAGCAGGCCCGTGCTGATTCTCGCGCCGACATGGCGGACGCAAGGGGAGGAAAGTTGGAATCAAAATCCAACGCTTGCAAAGCTGCGGCCGGTGGCAACCCAGAAGATCCGTCCGGCTCCAGTAGCCACGGAAAAGGGAAGGACAAGGAGAAAGACCCACGCAAATCACCACCTCCAAAGGCAGCGTGATGAGGCATCCAGGACCGGCAACAGGCGCAAGGCCTCACCTCCGCCTAGGCGGGATGAAGGCGGAAGCAGGGGCAGCAAGCAGCCGCCAAGGAGTGGCGGCAACCGCGACGATGCCCCGCCGCCAAGAAGAAGCAGGGACCGCACACAGTCCCCACCACCAGTGCCCAGGCACGAAGGCGGAAGCCGGGGACACAACAATGAGCCTAGGCACAGCCGGGCAGCGCAGGACGAGCCCATGCTGATAGATCTGGCAAACAGCTCAGTCCGCAAGACGCGAGACATCGTCTCAATGACATCAAGGCTGGAAAGCAAGATGCCTATCTAGGACCTGAGTGCTTTGGCCCAGCCATCCGCAACGTTCAAGTACCCAGAGACATGACATCAGTGTCAAAAACTCATCAAAGGTACAATGGAGCGGACAAGCCAAACTCATGGTTGTCGGACTACGCGCTGGCAGTTGAAATTGCGGAGGCAATGGCCTCGTCGCTGCACGCTTCCTTCCCCTCATGTTGGAGGGGACAGCCCGAAGCTGGATCGAAAACTTGCCGGAGAAAAGCATTCATAGCTGGCATGACATGGAAAAGGTGTTCACGCAGCACTTCCAAGGCACGTACAAGCGACCCAATACATACACAGATTTGGTTCGTTGCGTGCAAAAGCCAGATGAAACAGCTACAAGCTTCTTGGCAAGGTGGATTCAAACAAAGGCAAGCTGCGAGAACGTAGACGACAATCAAGCAATCCATGCCTTCACCACGGCCTCCTGAAGGGCTCAAGTCTCAGACATAAGCTCGTACGCATGCAAGTCAAGGATCTCGGAGTCATGCTCGAAGTAGCAGCCATGTACGCACAGGCGGATGATGATGCACGCGATGGAGATGGCGCACATGATATGGCGCCAAACAGGCGAGCAAGTCACAAACGCAAGGCTCCCCAGGATGACAAAGCCGGACCATCAAACGAGGTCGCCGCCGCCTTCGAAGGCAAAGGCGGCAACCGCAAGTGGAAAGGAAAGGGTAAAGATGGCGGCTCCAGCAAGCAGCGCTGACGTATGATCAGGCGAAAGCCTTGCCTGCCCAATCCACGCGTCCTTAGGCAAAGTCAACCACACATTAGGGGAATGCCGGTTCATGGAGGACTTCAAGAAGGACCCCGAGGTTGGCTGGAAATCAAAAAAGAGCAAAAAGGCTGAGAAGACAAAGAAGGAAGACGATGATGGGGCTATGTCCATGTCGAGGATGAGGAACCAAGCTGATGCGCAAAGAAAGGAAATATCCCAAGGTACATGGCCAATTGGTGTGCTTCCTGGGCACTCCTTCGGCAAAAGAAGAAAAGGCGGAGATGCGCGAGCTAAACGCCACAGTACCAGACGTTCCCCAGTATCTAGACTGGTCAGAGGAGCCAATAACTTGGGATAGAGATGATCATCCAGATCACGTTCCTCACCCCGGCAAATACGCCCTTGTCGTCGACCCAATTGTCGATAACTTCAGGCTCACCAAGGTGTTGATGGATGGCGGCAGCAGCCTCAACATCATCTACGCGGACACTCTGAAGCGCATGAACTTGTCGGAAAGCCAGCTTGACTATAGCAAGTCAAGTTTCATGGCATTGTTCCGGGAAAGCAAGCAAGTCAATGGGAAGCATCAGATTGGAGGTTACTTTTGGGCCTGAGACAAACTACCGCTCGGAGTATCTCAGGTTCGAAGTAGTCCCCTTCAAAAGTGCCTACCACGCCATTTTTGGACGGCCAGCTTTCGCCAAATTCATGGCTCGCCCGTGTTACATATACAGCAAGCTGAAGATGCCGGGACCCAATGGTACAATTACCATCAGTGGCAACTTCAAGAAAGCAAAGGAGTGTGAGCGTGGCAATGCCGCCTTCGCTGAGGCAGTCCTCCACGCAGAGGAGTTAGCCATGTTGAAGAAAGAGCTCGATACATCACAGTTGCCGGAGCATGTAAAGACCGCTGAGCAAAAGAACACTTTCAAGGCGTCCGAAGACACAAAGAAGGCGGATCTGGTCCCAGGTGACAGCTCCAAGCAAGTCACCATAGGGGCTGGCTTGGACGACAAATAGGAAAGCGCGCTCGTCAGGTTCCTCCGTGAGAATCAGGACATCTTTGCATGGTCATCAGCGACATGCCAGGTGTCCCGAGGGAACTTGCCGAGCACTCTCTTAACGTCTACGAAGGAGCCAAACCAGTGAAGCAAGGAATAAGACGCTACGGTGAGAAGAAGCGGACAGCAATAGGGAAGGAGATCATCAAGTTGCAAGAAGCCAAGTTCATTAGGGAGGTAGTACACACTGATTGGTTGGCAAATCCTGTAATGGTTCCAAAACCTAATAAGGAAATGAGAATGTGCATTGATTATACCGGTTTGAACAAGTGCTGTCCTAAGGACCACTTTGCTTTGCCTCGTATAGATCAGGTCATAGACTCCACAGCCGGCTCCGAGCTGCTGTGCTTTTTGGATGCGTACTCCGGGTACCACCAAATCAAAATGCGAGAATCCGACCAAATCAAAACAGCGTTCACTACCCCTATGGGACCTTCTGCTACATCACGATGCCCTTCGGTCTAAAAAATGCCGGCGCAACGTATCAGCGGTGTATGCAAAGATGCCTTCACGAGCAAATTGGCCGCAATGTTCACGTCTATGTTGACGACATTGCCGTCATGTCAAGAAAGAAGGCAGATTTGCTTGACGATTTGAGAGAAACCTTTGATAGCCTCCGGGTATATAGGATGAAACTCAACCCGAAAAAATGCGTCTTCGGGGTTCCTGCCGGCAAATTGCTTGGCTTTATCGTTTCCGAACGAGGGATAGAGTGAATCCAGAAAAAATCAAAGCGATCCTCAACATATCCAGGCCCAAGGACCTGAAGGACGTGCAGCGACTTGCCGGCTCGGCGGCTGCCGTCAGTCGTTTCATTAGCCGTCTTGGTGAGAAGGCACTGCCTCTCTACCGGCTTCTGAAGAAATCCGACAACTTCGAGTGGACAGACGAAGCAGACGCCGCCTTGCAGCAACTCAAGGACGCGTTAACGTCTGCTCCAATTTTGGCAGCTCCTCGTTCGCAGGAACCAATGCTGCTCTATATGCCGCAACTAACTTGGTTGTTAGCGTGGTACTGGTTGTGGAACGCAAGACGGAAATTTCAGACTTGCCGGAACAACGTCCGGTTTACTTCATCAGTGAAGTATTTTCCGCCTCAAAACAGCGTTATCCGCATTACCAGAATTGGTCTACGGTGTTTTTACGCCGCCAGGAAGTTAAGGCACTACTTCCAGGAACATTCAATAACGTGGTGAGCAAGGCACCTCTGGGGGATATCATCAATAATACAGATGCAACAGGCCGCGTTGCCAAATGGGGCATTGAACTTGCCGCCTTCGACATCTGTATAAGCCCAGAACGGCCATTAAGTCTCAAGCCTTAGCAGATTTGTAGCTGATTGGACGGAGGCCATGGACGAAGTACCTCTCCCTGAAGATGCATACTGGATCATGCACTTTGATGGATCAAAAATGCTCAGGGCTCGGGGGCTGGCATTGTTTTAAGAAACCCTCAAGGAGACAAGCTTAGTTATGTGTTACAAATTCACTTCAAGGCAACTAATAATGTTGCTGAATACGAAGCTCTCCTTCATGGTTTACACATTGCCAAGGAACTTGGCGTCCACGTGTCCTCTGCTACGGAGATTCAGATTTGGTGGCGCAACAGATACGTGGTACTTGGGACACAAAGAGCGAAACAATGGCGGCATATCGAGCTACCGTTGACGAATTCGCCAAGTGTTTTCTAGGCTACGAGGTCCGCCACATCCCAAGAGCTCAAAATGAGGCGGCAGATACACTTGCCAGAATGGGTCTGAACGCAAAAAGGTACCAAAAGATGTTTTCCTGGAACACCTACACAAGCCGTCAATTAAAGGAGCAGACCTCCTTGACCCAGAGTCGGCAGAACCAGTTGATATGCTAGCTATGCCGTCTACTTGGTAAAGCCGGATTGGACGACGCCATATTTGGACTTCCTGATCAATCAGGAGTTACCGGATGATGAGGTTTTGAAAAGGCAAATAATAAGAAGAGCCAAGGCATTTACAATAATCAAAGGTGAATTGTACAAGCGTAGCACCACTGGTGTTTACCAACGCTGCATTTCGCCCGAAGAAGGCAGAGAACTGTTGGATGAGATACATGCCGGCGTATGTGGACATCATGCTTCTCACGCGCCCTTGTTTCAAAAGCCTTCCGACAAGGTTTCTATTGGTTGACAGCCAAGCAAGATGCAGAAGACATTGTTAAAAGTGCAGGGGCTGCCAACTTTATGCCAGACAATCACACATGCCGGCTCAAGAGCTTAAAACAATACCCATCACATGGCCTTTCGCAGTCTGGGGCTTGGACATGGTTGGTCCGTTTAAAACGGCGCCTGGTGGCTACACACATTTACTTGTGGCTGTAGACAAGTTTACCAAATGGGTTGAAGCTAAGCCTATCAAAAAGCTAGACGGCGCCACAGCCGCAAACTTTCTGTGGGGAATAATCTCTCGGTTCGGGGTGCCTCATAGCATTATCACCGACAATGGCACTAACTTGTCGCAAGGCGAAGTCGAGGAATACTGTTATAAGCATGGTATCCGCCTAGATCTAGCCTCGTAGCGCATCCGCAGCAAACGGTCAAGTAGAGCGTACAAATGGTTTAGTCTACAAGGAATCAAACCACGTCTCGAAGTACCATTGCACAGAGCGGCTGGGGCTTGGGTGGATGAATTGCAGTCTGTCCTTTGGAGTTTACGCACAACTCCAAACAGATCAACCAAGTTTACTCCTTTCTTCTTAGTCTATGGCGCAGAAGCAGTGTTGCCAACCGACATGATGTACGATTCTCCCAGAATCCAAGCCTACGTCCAGGAGGACGCAGAAGATGCAAGACAGGATGGCCTTGACCTACTTGATGAAGAACGAGATGTTGCCCTTGCGCGATCCGCCATCTATCAGCAAAGTTTGAGGCGTTATCACAGCAGAAGGGTGAGGCAAGAAGTTTTAGAGTGGTGACCTGGTTCTCCGCCTAATCCAAGATAGAAAGGGCTTGCATAAGTTATCCCCGCCTTGGGAAGGACCTTTTGTGGTCAGTAAGGTGTTGCTCAATGGTTCTTATTACTTGGTCGATGCACGTGACGGATACAAGAAGAAGCGAGGTCGCAAGCGCAAAAGGAAGGTTGACGACAAGTACGAAGAAACCAAGCGACCCTGGAACATTGAGCAGCTACGTCCTTTTTACACTTAGCAATTTCCACATTGTAATAAGTACTATATGATTATGAAATAAAAGTCTGTGGTTTGCTCATTCAGTTTTGGGATCATGCCATCTTTTGTCTTTTCTCGCAATCATATATCTGTTGTCATAAAAGTTACCAAACAAAATAAGTTTTGCTCCGTGCTAAGGTCCAAACTTTTTGACATTTGCCGTCTGCCGGCTAAAAACGCAAACAATCTTTGCACCGCCTAATATGCTTATCTGTCTGTTTGTGTGTGGGTCGCCTAGTAGTATGTCGTTGGCACCAACATGCTGGCTTTGGTCTCTGAGTCTAAATTAGTTGGTATTGCACCTGGTTGGCTCAGCTAAAGTAACTAAGATGAGGTTCCGCCAACATATGAAAAAGCTAAACATGCAGGCGAGATACATATTAAGGCGGGCCACTTAAGTAAGCCTACCGCCAAGTGTAGCATAAAAGTTGGCCCATAAATATTTACAACCCAAAATAAAGTTTTATGCGTTAACAGATTAACGCAGTGTTTTGTGCTGCCTTTGCAGGAGGAAGTCTAAGGGATTGCCGCCTTCGTAGAGCTGGTGGAGAGATCCTGGGGGCTGACGCCGGCATTCTTGGGGCTGGCTCCGCCATCCTTGGGGCTGCGCTTGTCGGCTCCGGCTTCGCCTTCTTCGCCTCGGGAAGCTTCAGGATCGCCAAGGAGGGATCAGCTACGGCAACATGCGGGTCCGGGTGTTCCTTGTAGAACTTGCGGATGTCAACCATGTTGGCAACCCGGGTCGCATAGCCGCGAACAGACCGCAGCACGTCCTGCATCACGATGGCTTGGTTGTTTTCGTCTTCGGTGGGGAAGTACTCGGTGACTTGATGAATATCAGCCTCCGGGTACCACGCCGCCGTCATGCCAATGCCAACTTGGCGCCGCCTCGTGCTGCTGAGCGTAGGTGTTGTCGTGTTCAGCTGCCGCCTTCTCCAGCACTCCGGCAGAGCATCGAAGATGACGGGATCGCCGTCTTCCCCAGGGTAGAACTTGGCGGCAAATGATTTGCCTGCGCCGACAATCTGGTTGACGATTTCGCCAATTTTCAAGATCGGCAAGGCGCGGCGTTGTGGCCAGGTCATCTCCCAAGCTAGCCGGCACTGCACAAACACAAAGTTACACACTGCAGCTTCAAGTTCAAGAAAGCAAGGTGACAAAATGAAGGATTGGAGGCATACCCAAGACATGGTCGTGGATGGCGTTGACCTCATCCAGATGGTTCTCAAGCGTTTCTTGGCTAGCTGGACCGCCTTTGACAGTTGGTCCTGCTGCTCCTTGGCGTTCTTGTTCACCTGGTCAAGGTTGTTGCTCATGGCCTCAAGTTGTCCAGTCAACTTGCTAACTTCGGCAGCATGGCCAACGCACGATCATCCAGCTCCTTGGCGTGATCCGCCTTCAGCTTGGTCACCAGCCCGGCAAGATCTGCAGCTTCGTTCATCAAAGCTTGCATGTCAGTGGAGTTCTTGAGAATATCTTGCGCAGTGTTTATAATTCTACAAATAAAAAGAAAAGACGACTAAAATACTTGTCGGAAAAGGAAAAGAAGTCGGACGAAAAGAAGGCAAAGAAAGCTTTGTCACCTTCATCCTTCTTGCGAGCTTCTTCCAAACTCGCAATTTGGGCGTTCTTCAACTCCACGTCCTGCTGCAGTTCCTCGCATTCCTTTTCTTCTTCTCTTGAGCACGAAATAGCTCAAGATTGGAAGCAAGAACGGCCTGCATGCACGAAAACAACATTATGGTTAGCACTATTTAGTCAACGAGACCACTTTGCCGGCTAAATTTTTCAGCCGCCAAAGTGCTCGGGGGCTGGGACCATAGGCTATTTTACCTCAAGTTGTCCGTGCAGGGTGTCGTGGAGTTCGTCCATGTGTGCGTACCAGTTGCGGGTACCGTCACGCATGGTCTTCAGTGTTTGCCGGGGGTCTTGCAACCCTTTGCCAGTTGGGAGCCAGGATGAGGACGATCCGCCTTGTTCGGCCGCCATCTGGTCATCCATCTCCTGCTTCATGGCGATAAATCGAGCGGCATCACTAGCCGAAGCTTCAGCCGTCTTGGAAAAAGTATGCCGGCAACTGATTTCTTGCCCGCCATCTTCTCTGTAGCCGCCTCTGCGGTACCGGCAGCTGTGTACGTTCCCTGGCACACAACCACGGGAACGCCAACTGTGGGCGTTGTCGGCGCAGCAGCTGGAGAAGAACGTGGTGGCTTGCCCCTGCCGGCAGCAATCTTCAAGTTGGAGCGGAGTTTGGGCATGGCAGGCTTGCCTCTGTAAGCAGAAACATGCAAGTTTGTCAGCACAAATATATAAAATCCAAGTCAGGGAAGCCAAAGTTTGCTACCTTCAAGGGACGTTCCCCACGGTCTCATCCTCTGCGTCGCAGAGGTGGCCGCCTTCTTCCTCTTCTCCAAATCCTTGGTGGAGGAGCTCAGCTTGCGCTTCTTCGATTTGCTGGCACCTGTCGTACCAGTTTGGAGCCACTCTTCCTCCCCAAGGTTTGTAGCTGAAAAGGAAGCAAGACAATATTAATCAGTACCTAGTGGGCAAGGATGTTAGTGAAATAACAAAGTAGCTTTGACTTACCGCTGGGGCTGGGTTGTATGGTGAACATGGCGACGCCTTCAGCCGCCTTCACCGACAGAGGCTTGATAAGCTCTCTAAGCCGGTATTCCAAGGCATCCTGATCAAGGGTGCTGTTGCCGGCGTCGTCCGCCTTGTACTCGCACATCTTCAGTGGGCGATGGCGGAGAGGCATAATCTTCCTCGACACCCAGCAGATGACGGTGTCAACTCCGTCAAGTCGTGGAGCCAACATCGTCTTCGTCAAGAACTCGATCCGCCTAACGGCAATCGAAGTTCCGCAAGCTGCTGAGCGGCACTTTGCGTCCAGCAGCCTTGTGGGTTGGCGGACCGTTGACGAAGGCTGGCATCCCTTGTGTGCTGCCAGGTGTCGGGATGTCCTTGCAGTAAAGAAAGTGCTGGTCCAGTGCTTCACCGACTCGATGTATGGTATTTTTGGGTACCAGTCGGGTTGGCGGCAGTTGAACGTAACACTACCGCAGGTTGCTAGGTGGCCGCCTGGTATGGTTTGCCGGCGGCACAGGAAGCAGTACTTAAACAGCTCTATGGACGCAGCTATGCCTAAGTACCCTTCGCACAAAGCCTGGAAGCCGGCTAGCACTAGAATACTATTGGGCGCTATGTTGTGTGGCTGCAGCCCATAAAAACTAAGCACCGCCAAGAAGAAGGCGGAAAGCGGCAGAGACATACCGCGAAGGCTGCGAGCCAACATGACGCGCTCGCCGTCTTGGGGGTCAGGCACCGCCTCGTCGCCTGGAACCCTCCAGGAGCATTCCGTCTTTGGCGGAATGTATCCGCCTTCCTCCAGTTCCTTCAGTATGCTGACGTCATAACTGACGGCAGCCAGTACCTGGAACCCAGGTCTCCAGCCTCTTCCTCTTCCTCGACGTCGTCATCCTCGTCGGCGGCAGATTCCGCCGCGGCCTCTGAGCTGGCCGCGAGGGATGGGAGGGGAAAGTTGGAGCGGCGGTTGCAGGCGCCGCCGGAGCTGGGGAAGAAGTAGAAACCCCGCCCGTGGCCACGGTGGCGCGGGGAGAGGTCATCGATGCGCCTGCGGGCACCGCCGCCGCTGGGACAGATCCAGATCCGGCGGGGGTCGAGAAGCCGCAGCCAGTGCCGCCGTCGCCGCCGCATCCTGCTGAGTGCTCGCCATTTGGGGAGAGGGCCGCTCGTGCTCGCCGGAGTTGAGTACGAGGAGGAGTTGAGCTCGGGAAGGTGAGGAGGCCACGGTGGGTGCGAATGAAGAAGTGCATCGATGTGCCCTTTGGGGTATTTATCCCCACGCGCCAAGATCCGTGCCTGAATTGGGGGGACGCGAGATTTCCGCCACGTGCCCACGATTTGCACGTCGTGGCAACGGCGTCTGCGGCCTCGCTCCGATTTCTGTGCGTAGTGGAGAAACCATCATGACGCATGCCCAAGTCCAAACTGTCGTGGACTGCATGGCGTCATCCGTCAACATTTGACGGTCCAGTCAATTGACAAGACTGGTGCCAGGAAGATTCCTGACAATGGTCAGGCCGTCTTTCCCATGATGGCGGCAAGTTGTCCGACTACTTTAGGCGGACCGCCGCTTACTTTCAACTTGGAATGCTTCAAGCTCTTCAGACGCTTACAAGACAAGGCGGACGTTGCCGACAAAGAAGACGGCGCCTGAAGAACTCGAACCCTCCCAGGGGCTAATGTTGGGGATACCTACTAGGGGTATCACCAGCATGGATCAATCCGGCTAGTCCAGGGTGGCCCGCAGTGGTGGTGAAGGCTTTGCCTACCGGGCGGCCCAGATAGCTGACGACCAAGGAAGGCGGATCGGCACGGCAAGGAGGAGGCCCAAGACTGAAGCCCATGAAGCCACCAAGACCAAGACGGAAGGCGGCATACTTGCCGGCTAGGTTTAGGACTCCGTATACTTGCTGGATACGTATCACCTTGTAACCCTAGGTCCAGCCGCCTATATAAGCTGGACCTCGGGACGCCTTTAGGGCAACTCATAGACAACCAACTCATTGTAACCTGTTCACGGCGATATTGCCTTATAGTGAGTTATAGCAGCACGTAGGGCACCGCCACCGCCGTGGTGCCTGAAGCTGGGTAAACGCCGTGTACAATCCCGACCTTGACGACGTCCACCTTCTTGCCCTACGTTCACCCTCGGCTAGCAGGACCCCGTCTCCTATCAAA